>JAWQRP010000703.1:0-24712 GCA_033557875.1 Quadriops clusia
ACCATTAGCTTCTGAGTTGATGACGTCATTGTCTCTTACTTAAAATCCCCCCCCCCCCCCAAGATGACCACCTAGGTCCGCCCCTGAGGGGGGGAAATGTTTTAATAGATGCACTTCTGAAGAAGCCTGCAAGAATAACAAGCGAAACGTTAGGTAATAAAAAAATGAGGAGGTAAAGGACTGTTGTTTTATTGAATAATAAATAAAAGAGACCTATAGGTAATCCCAAGAAAAGAGTACAAGAATAAAACAAAAAAACATTATTATTACTCTAGTGTATAAGCATGTTGTTTATTTTCAACTTTTCTCTTCTATTGCCATTGTATGTAATATTAAATATGTGTGTCTTTATAAATTACATTGCTTATGTATAATGTGTCATTTGGTTGCACAGTATTACCTAAGACACAAAATTTCAAATTATGTACCCTTCGCCACAACTTCAGTGTGCTTTCTTGGGTAGCTAACTTCAATCTTCATCTTTCCCTCGAAAACACGTCGTGACCTGTCGCTTTTCGTTACCTATTTATACATCTGTAAGTATTTTTCAAATTTCTTTTTCTTACTCATATTTTCATTATCTTGTTTTCGCAAATTGCAAATTAAAGCTATAGTGAACAGGTAAAGAATAATTTTTAATTTAAAGCGCATATCAATTCGAATGACACTGGGCCCAGTCATTATGCAATGGCCTTCATCAATTCTATAACCTTTTACCCATTCCTCAGATGTATTTTCTTCCTATGTATAATAAATCAAAATGTAAATGAGTCGCATCCTTTATCAGGGTCTGACAGATTATTAAATTACTAATTAATTAATGATTTTTAAATGTCTTAGGGGTCTAATTGTAAAGAAAAACTAGGGCGTGGCTATATACAGCATTTTTCTGGAAGTTCTAGATTTTTTTTATTATTATTTTACGAATTAAAATTTCAAATGCATAATATTTCTCAAAATTTGTATTTTGGAAAATAATTTTTATTGATATAAATTACTGCACTGAAAAAGGAAAAAAATTCCCTACATAAATGCATCGAGCAGTTCTGAAGAAATATCTTAAGTATCAACATAAAAAAGTACTCGTATAAAAAAACAAAATGAACTTAGAATAAAAAACAATTATTTAATTATAATTTAAAAAACAATGAAGTTAGTTAAGTTATTTTAGGTTAGTAAGTCAGAGAGTTACCAGTGTTGGTACCAACTGACTCGGAGAGATAGTAGACGACTCACACACGAACGAAGTGTTGTAGTAGTACTAGTAGTAGTAAAAAACCAACTATTAAAAATAACACAATAAACCATAAAAGACATAAAGGAAAAGTGTTTTAAGTAGGTGCCTAAATACAAGAATAAAAAAACAATCCTCATCATCCAATAACAAACAATTTAAAAACATTATTACATAATTCTTAGTGCGTGTATAATTTCAACGATAAAAATCCTGTATAAGTATTATAAAATAATTCACGTAAATTTTCATTCAATAACTTATAATAATAAACATTATTCGGAAAAATACAAACTGCAAAATACTGTGCATTTGTAAAAGATGAAGAAATTTACTATTTTTTTTCTGTTTTTCTTATATAATTCAATTATAATTATATCTTCAATTCCAGATTAAAATGGTGATCTCCTGTTTCCTATGCAAAGTGACCAGAATTCCCCAATTTACTTTTCCTGATAGGGACGCCCCGAGGATGGCAAAATGGCTACACTTCTGCAACCTTACGCCAAATAGTTTTCACCCCCGTCTGGTATTATGTTACATGCACTTTAATTATAGGAGCATTTTTCTCACGTGTCAAACACCATGTTTAGCACGAAATGCTGTACCAATCTTTTTTCCCCAAGGTATGTACACAATCTAAATATTCATTTAATATTCTGAATCTAAAATTTAATAAAGTTAATGATAAAAATTAAATGATAATTGTTTAAATTAGTTGAAATTTAACATTAAATTTATTTCAATTTGAGAGCCTTAATATATTGTTCTTAATGTTTTTAGGTGTGCCAGTGGGAAGTTTTTTCCGTGACCACAGTTATGCCAAGCCTCCTATGGCAACTACCACGGAGACAGGTCGGATATACGTCAAAGTACGTGCAACAGTTGTAGGTACGAAATGACAATTTAATTTCTCTTAAAAAAATATATTATAATAATACTTTCAAATATAACTATAAAAAAACATTTAAAAATATTATAATTCAGTGAATATTTTCGTTCTATTTAAATAGTTATTGACATAAATGTATATTTTTCCAGAGAATGTTCCTGAACCATCTACAGTGACAAAACAGAAGGAGGAATAAATTTTTAGATCAATTTAAAAAAAATTCAAAGTAATTTTGTAAAACAAAAATAAGTAGAATAAATGTAGGATGTTTAAATTATAAGTCTAGGAATCTACTGTATAGACAACTCACCATTCAGCAATTGTGTGGGGGGTTGCATACACGACTGTGTTATACATATTTTCAATACGCACGTTCAGTCAAGAATTCAAATATCCCGCCATCCCACACCAAACAAATATTCAAATATGATTGCGCATGACTAGACATCCGTAGTGTTTCCAATTTGACAGTTATTCACCAAAGTAAATACAACAAGAGGAATGGTGAGTAGTCCTTTTGTCCATTAGTCTCCTTATTTTCGCCTTTAAAAATGTTTAATAATTTTCAACAATGCCCTAAAATTTCGTTCATTGTTGCAGGCTACTTACACAGAAGACCAGATGGCCGGTAAGTGCAAGAAATTGCAAATCTAGGCCTGCTCGCCCCGCCTTAACGAACTTCTCGCATCTTTCTTTTTCTTTCCTCTCTTTACTTCTACCTTAATTCGCTCTAAATTTATTTGAATTCCTACCAATTATTTAGAGACTAGCTCAAATATCATAATAAATAACCTTTGATCAATTATATTTTTATTTAAAGAATGTTTTTCGGTTCAGAAATCTATGGGTCAAGACACGTAGGACGAGATAAGAGGTGCAGTTTTTCCACATGAATCACCGAGTTGATTTTATCCTTATTTGGGTTGATTTTGAAAGCAGTTGCAATATTTCCTTTGAGGTACATTAAGTAACAGATGTTTTGGTCAGTTTTGTTTCGATTTTCTTGTCGATAAGATATCACGATGTATCTGTATGAACCTCCGTGTAAACTCAGCCTCACTTCCGTCGAAGGTAGCTCTTTCATTTTCTATTAGATATGCCCTATAGTTCTTTATGTACAACTTTTTGATAGGTCTCTTTGGGCCAGACATTTTATTCCTTTCTTTCTTGCCATTCTTTCTATGTGATTCTTTTAAATTTTATTACTATACCTACGTCTGCTTCTTTGTAGATATCATCTGTTGGAAACTTTCCCGTATAAACTTCTTACTTCTTTCTTCTCGTAATAGTTTTCTACCATTACTATTAGATCTCTTCCTTTGTCAATATAGAGACAAAATTATTATTATTATCTGTCACTTCATGTTTACTTTATTCTACTATGCCCTAATACCTTATATTCCATCCTATTTTATCATCCATAATCCCATCATCATAATGTTGTGTTACTTTATTTTATTTTTCTTACAAATCTGCATAGAATACAATTTCTTTACAATCAAAATAATTTACATTGCACCTTAAAAAGAAAACGCAAACGGAAAACACAGTTTGTATTATTACTTTTTATCAAATTCACTTTGACCTACATCGCACTGTTTATATACTTTCAAGTGACTAATTGATTACTCATCACTGAACCGAATAACAATCAATTTTGCATACTTAGCATTCATAAAATAATTAACAGTTGATATTGCCTTCATTTAAAGCAATTGTTCGAATAGAGCAATAATTTTGTGCACTATTAAAATAATGAATTCACATAATATTTTATATAAACCAAACTTTAGTACTCTAGAAGGTTGTTACTATTTCTTTATATATGTATCATATTTAGTGTGGGTTTGTTTTAAATAACATTACTTCTTACGCAATGCATTATTCCTCATTTTTAGAGTTCCAAGAGGCCTTCCAGTTGTTCGATAACCGTGGCGACGGCAAAATCCACGTCTCCCAAATCGGGGACGCTTTGAGAGCCCTGGGACAAAACCCCACCGAATCAGACGTGAAGAAATTCACCCACCAGCACAAGCCGGATGAGCGAGTCTCCTTTGAAGTCTTCCTCCCGATCTACCAGCAGATCTCCAAATCCCGAAGTGCGGACACCGCCGACGACTTTATCGAAGGCCTCCGCCACTTCGACAAGGACGGCAATGGGTACATAAGCTCGGCTGAACTCCGACACTTACTGACCACTCTTGGAGAGAAATTGACCGATGACGAAGTCGAGCAGTTGCTGCAGGGCCAAGAAGACTCCCAAGGGAACGTGAACTACGAAGACTTTGTCCGCCTGATCATGTCTGGTTAATCCCGTTAATCGCAGAAAGAATCCATTAAAAAATTATTCATCTTTAGAACAAGCAACATAACAACCCATTGTGAAAAAACAGCATTTAAAAAAGTTTATTATTTAATAATAATTATTCATTTGTGGAGCAAATCCAAACCGAGGTACTTATTCCCATTTTCCATTCGATATTTATAATGCATTACCACCAACGATAGATGATTACCACGTGTATTAGTGGCATTATCATTATTATACCGCACATTGTTAGAAGTGCCTTTTTCATTCCAAGTTTTGTACTTTTGTTACTTAAGGTTTTACACTGTTAGAAATTTAAAATTTATTAGGTCGTCTTTTATTTTTTTTAATCGATTTGAATTTTACGAGTATTATTCCTGTATTTTATTGGTTTGAACTTGTAATTTAAACCATAAAACTATGTAAAATAAATCAATAGAGAATTATAATATATTATTAGATATAAATGAGAGTCGTATTTCCATTTACATTAAATACACTAAATACTCCCAGCTTATGATCCCTCATTTCCTTTTATCGTTTCATCAATTGAATTTTGAACATCTAAATGTTTTTACAATATAAAGGAGTTCATCACAGGATAGTATCACCCTAATAACGTACAGTATAAATAAAAAAGCGTCTGTCCAAATACCACAGTAATAATACTTATATTTCAAATATATTACTTTAAACATTTTAACACAGTTGTGCATTTACATAACATATTATACAAAATATATATATATTTAATATCATCTTCACATCCTCACACTTACCGCTATACAAAATGTTCGTAAAGCTTCCTTTAATAAAATTACATTATCAAATACCTTAATTAACATTACTGTTACACTTGTGTATGTATAATTTTACAAGGGGAAGGGAGTAGTTAATAATAATTATTGATCTAGGCAACAATCACGACTGCATGACCTATGCAGATTACATAGTATTAACAATATATACGATTGAGTTTAAATAGCGAAAACTCTATATAAATAACATTACTTACATAATATTGTAAGTTTAAACTGTATGAGGTTAGACATAACAATAAAATAGATTACTATTAGATTTATGACGTTATGAGCATGAGAGAACTCAATTTATACCCTATTCAATTTATAGCCTATTCAACCATAAGAGGCCCAATAAACTTTTTGACGGCTAATGAAAACTTGTAAGCTCCTTTAATGCTGGATGATGCCTTTTTGAGTTAGCTAACAAATTTAAAGAATTTTTAACCCCATTTGAACCCAGCAAAATGTTTCTAGCTTCGTTTAATTAATAGCTTAATATATTCAATGGTTTAACCCATTAGAACATTTGTAAAATCTAATATGAAAATTTTTTTGGAGTTGATGAAACGTTTCACTTGTAGTTATCCCCAGTGGAAAACAAATTCTCCCGAGGTTAACACAGTGAAGGTCAGTTTTTCAAGGGGTCCAAGCTTTCCAAAGAGAAATCATCGTTTCCGAAACTTATGCCCCTGCTGAATCCGGTTTTCATCTCCAGAATTCGCTTGTCGAGCAATCCTATGGCATTTTCGAGGTCTTGTGATGTGGCGGCAGTGCCAAAATCGCCCATCTCAAACGGGTCGAGGATTTTGGCACTTGTAATACTGTTGGGTGATGGTGTCTGCATGTTGGTTAACGTTAGAATGTTGGGTGATGTCGATAGCATGATGTTGGAAGAAATGTTGTTGGACAACAAGTTGTTTGAAGACGATAGATTGTTGACTGATATATTGTTTGATAAGTTATTATTAGGGGAATTATTATTATGTGATGCATTAGTTTGTACCCCGGGGGAAAATGGCGTGGATCCAAACAGGTCCTGGCTGAAGCTTTTCGTGGGACTTTCGTTATTATTTAGATTAGCACGTCTTGGCGCCTTTGGTGGCGGAGCTAAAAGTGGGGGACTAGTAGAATTGCCATTTGTAAAACCATGGGTTGTGTTGTTTTCGAAAGATCTAGGGTCAAAATCATCATCTTGATCCACTTCATTCAAAAGCAGGCCTTCGAGCTTCGTTCCGACAGTCGGAGCATTTTCAAAGTGTCTCGGGGGTACAGGAGGTGCACTTCCATTAGAATCTAAATCTAACAAATGTTTTGTTGTACCGTTAGTTGCCTTTATAGAATTTTCATAGTTGCTCGAGTTAGTTGAGCTAAACGATCCGGTTAATGGGATTTCCAAGATGCTCTTAATTTCGTTACGCCTCAAATACCCATCTAACTCGGGTTTAATATTACCGAATTGCGATATCTCCAAAAGTCTCTGCTTGTAAATGTTGTTCTCTTGCTCGAGCCTCTTAATTTTCTGCTGGGCCAGCATGGCACGCCGTTGAGCCTCTAAGTCCTTTCCGGAAGTGTCAAGGAACCTCTTGTAGGCGAGCTCGAAGGCCTGCCCGATGGTTAAGGTGATCTCTTCGGCTAACTTGTCTGAGATGAAGACGAAGCACTCGTGTTTCTCTTCTTGTTGTTCGGAGTCCGTCGACTGCTTGGCTATAAACGAGAAGAACTTTTTCTCGCCCTTATCGTCGGCACAATAGGATATCCTATGGAGCGGGAACTGGTGCATAATGTTGTGTGTTCGTGGCTCCTGGATGGCGACACCGTCTATGCTCACTGTGAGTTCTACTTTCTTTGGTTTCGCACCCGTCTCGCTTTTTTTCAGCTGCTGGGAGAACTTTAGCTTGAGGATCGCTTCTTTGACTACTTCGATACCTGGGGGAAAAAAATGATTCTGTTTTAATATTTTATGATTATTATTTATATTTTATGATTATTATTTATATTTTATGATTATTATTTATATTTTATTTTATAATCTTTTCTATAGAAGTTTTATTCTTCATTGATTACTTTTGTATAAACTATTTTATTCTTTTGGGCTTATAGATCTTGTGTAAATGTACAAATTACCTTTTGGTTGGTCGACTATAGTATTTCCTAGGAATTTAACAAGGTAGGCGATGTGGCCCTTTTGTAGCGTGTCAGGGGGATGTATCCACTTTCGTTCGCCGTTTTGGCTGTGATGCTTGTTGCTGATTTTGCCCTGTGTATTTTGTGCCCATTTTAGAAGGGTTGACATTCTGGAAGAAATGTGGAGATGGTTTTATTTTATTGATAATTAAATTACATTTCTATTGATGTTAATATTTTTTAATATTAATAAATTAATATAATAATAGTAGCCGTGCACTTTAGAAAAAAAATCTTTAGAGAGGAAATAAAAAATATACACTTAGAATTACATATTTAACTGAATTCTTGTCGCCTGTATAACTTATTATCAAACTTCTTTTTTGTACGAGTAGTATCTAGTAAAGAGGTAATGTTTTCTCGCCTTTTTTGAATATTGACATGACTGCAAGATTGGACAATCAAGCTTATATGTTTGTAAGGTATATGCTTGGTCAAGCAGATTTTACATTTGAACGATATTAAGCTATTGATTTAGCTGTCTTTTCTCTTATCTTCAAGAGGAAGTCGCAAAAAAAACCTTAAATGTTGCATAAACAGTAGATAACGAAAAGGAAAACGTGTTCCCACATTAATTTACTAACTAATTTGAAGATATATCCTCGTGATCGGCATAATTATCTCAGAATGGTTAAAGAAACTTATTTGAATAACCTGTTGTCACTATAGTAAATATGAAAAAAAAGGATTTCTTGCGACCGGAAGGAGTTATGAAGACCTCAAATAATCTTTTAATATTTCATTTTCAATCCGTTTGAATAAGCAAAATGAATGATCAAAATTATACAATACTGTACAAAAGCTTTAGCTTGCTTGAAAACTGAAAAATAGGCAACCAACAACTCTTACCTATCACGCACATGAAAGCCAAAAGTTGCAATTAAGCAGTGTGCCATCTATGTTTGACAAGTGGTACCAATGAAATGATTTTGTTTCAATGGCGAATTTGCTTACGCTAAGATTTTGAGATCTGTTTTTGAGAGTAATTTCCGAACTTCAAAGAAGGAAAAAGGTAGGACATACGCAGAATATGTATTAGAAATCTAATTTGTATTGCTTTAGAAACTTTGGAATATTCAGAACTAGGTACATATTAAATGAAGGCACCTTAAATAAAAAGCCCATGCGTTCTATTGGTTTGTTTTTAAGCACTATAATGCACCATTACAAGCTGTAACACAGAAACTTTGTTGTTAAGGAAATTCCAGTTTTTTAACACTTCTGACAATTCTGCTCTGTTATTACTTGCATTGTTTCATCTATTGATATCAAAATTCTAAAAGTCTGAAAGATTATTTGCTTTGACAAGACGTCGAGCATCGCCTGCTACAAAATAAATTATAATATGTGTACTATACTGGAAATTTTGAACTTTCCAAATTACAAATTTAAATTAGTGGCTTTATGCAAATTACAGCAAGCTAGGTATTTTGTAAAATTATAGCGCCACTTTTATATCAACCACAATAATAGTAATCAGCAAAAAGTGTAGAAATTTTGTCTTATTGTTATAAAGAAATCGAGCGGTAGTTTTCCTATTTGGCCATCTTTGTACGTGTATTATTTTAATGTTAGGAATTTTCGAACATAAAGTTTTCTAAATAGTTTTGCTCACTTATCCTAACAAGCAATAATATCGATATGAAATAAATGTAATAAATAAATAATTTGAAAGAAAAATAAAAACGAGACAAAAAAGCTTAGATAATATTCGCTATAGTTTCGAATATCTTAACTGTAGCCAATAAAATTAATAATAAATACCACCAATAGAAACATTTCGACAGTTTTATTTACTTTGTACATTTTATCTCGTTCCTTTCACAAGTATTAGCAACTTGAAAATAAAGAAAGGCGTCAATAATGTTTTGGTACCTTTTTTAAAGATAAATATTTACTAGACTCAAGTGATAAAAAGCTAGATAATAATATTATTTTACAAGTACACACCCTCGTATGTTTAGGATTTTTATATTTACATATATATTTTTATATATGTACATTGAAACAAACTGCAAGGAAAGTATACCTAGGTGTATTTTCTATAATAATATTGCACGGTTTGTCATCAAATAATTCTACGTATACTTTCGATTAGAATAATGTAGCCTGGCGGTTTCAAGGCAAACTCAACGTTGCTCTATCGTCCTGTTACCCACATCGCCGACTGATAGCTAGAGTTTTGTTTGTGTACACTCCGCCACGAGTGCGAATAAATAATTCCGGGTCTACATTCGTACTCGCTGAGCCTGACACAGAATGGTACGATGTGGAAGGTAAAATGCCCAGCAAGTTCTCTGCCTGCTCCGCAATGAGAGGAGCGGATCAGACCCGAAGCAGCCTACTCGCGCCTTCAACGCAATCTCCTGCTTCTTCGCCGTCTTCGTCTGGTCTTCGCTTGGTCTTCGCGTGGTCTTGGTCTGGTCTTTGCCTCAAATGTCTTCACCTGGTCTTCGCCTCCGTCTTCGTCGCAGACTACGACGACACACATCCGCGAAATAACGGGCCCCTTTTTCTGTGCGTTCAGGCGACTTGTAGCCGAGCTCTTGGGCCTTCTTCTAGGTCAGTTCTGGTTCAGTTCTAGCACACTCGTAGAATAAGGAAGGAAAACATTGTCGCGCGAGTTAATTCACTAGAAAAATGCTTCTGATTTGGTTTTACAGGCAATTTGAAGCAGAAAACTGTAAACTTTACTTGAACTAAAAATAGTTAAACTGTTTATAGGTAAATTGTGACACGAGCATATTTACTTTCCGATAGCACCGTAAAGCTACAATAAATCTTTGGGCCATTAACACACTAAAAGTTTGAAAATAAGCTAAAGAAACCTGGGACTATTAAGACACTCAATATTTGGAAACTTAGGTCTATCCATGTCAATTACATTAGTCTAATGAAGAAAAAACAATTTATAAACTACATTGACTAATCGTAGGTACATTTTAAGAGCCAAGAAGCATTCCGAATTTCTAACTTTTAAAAGTATAGGACCACTGCTGATTTTGTTAGAAATTAAATATCGGCAATCATTTTTTCATCGGGTAGATTGTTGGTACCTAGTCCTGTTTTAAAACGTACGATATTATTACATATTTAAGGAAAAAAATGTTTCACTGTATTAAAAAAAACTGGACAAACCCACTATTTATACGTAAAAATAATTCAATAAGGTAAATGTGATTTTGTTGTAATATTTATACTAAACTTAGAAAATACGAAGTAAACTTTTTCATATCAGGATGGTATTGTATCAGCAGTAAAAAGAAGGAAGCGTAATTCCTAACATAGGTTTATTAGGCAGAAGGCGACCGGTTTCGCCCGAATTAGGACATCTTCAGGTTTTTGTGAACAGTTTTTAAATAGATGCAAACAACATTATGGTCCATTTTTTTTTAAACAGCAGACAAAATGTAAATGCGTGATTCTCTTCGAATTATAAAATGCAAAATGTATTAATCAGATGTGCGTGCGGATGTTTACAAAGTATGGAAATAAATAAATAACACATAAATATGTAAAATATCACACATTTGGTTTTAGATTTTAAAAGTAAAATATAAAAGACTGTGATATTTTACTTTTAAAATTTAAGAATTAATCTGTGGTATTTTGCATATTTATGTGTTATTTATTTATATCCATATTTTGTAAACGTCCACCGCCTACTCATCTGATTAATACATTTTTCATTTTGTGATTCAAAGACAGTCACGTATCGACAGTTCGTCATGATGTTGAAATTTTCTAGGAATATGGTCTGTGATATTAAAATTAAAATTATAAAAGCATTTTTTTTACATACATATTTGGATACAGAAAAATGGCATTGTGCACAGTGCTGAACCATATTGAAAAGGTCAGCATAATGGTCCGGATTTAAACTGTATTGCAACTGAAATATAAAACTTTCCTTATAAATAATTATTTAATTGTACCTTTTATCATAATTTGAAATAAAATATGCATTTATATTTAATATATAAAATGTTTTTTCTGAACTACTTACTAATTAACACATATCAAATATTCAAAATTTTTAAAAAATAGAAAAATGAAAATAGTCAGATAAAGTAAGATAAAAATATAATATCAAACTCCTAACATGAATAACAAAAAAAATTGAGTATTCCGAAAGTGTCATGGGTTATTTTAACATATATTTTTTTAAATTTTTTACAAAAATTTTGACTACTTTTTTAACCAATATCCAAATTTTAATATAACCTTTTTTACAGCTTAAAGTCCTAGATTTTTGATACGGGTTAAAACCTCTAACCATTGACAAAGGAATATATGTTGCATATATTCCTTTGTCTATGCTCTAACTTACTATAACAATTAAATAAATTCTTCCTGCCATTTATCCGGATAACTATGGTGAATCAGATGACTGGCGTTCGGGTAAATGGAGTTCTATACTGTATATTTACTTTCTGACAGCAGCGTAAAAATATAACGAACTCGTCAGTTGAGTATACTCACCCGGTATATGTATGGGAAAAAGCCAGCCTAAGTACTTGAACATCACATTAAATAAAAGAATTTCAAAATTGCCTTACATAACGTCTCGCAACGGTGGCATTAGCATGAGAACAATTAAAAGAGTATTATTCAAGCAGCCATAAACAAGAGAAGAAAGAAAAAGTAACATTTTGCATATGCACGTAAGAATCGTAAATGATGGTTATTTTCGAGGAATGTTTAGCGACTTAAAACGTCCGTAACCAATGTTAAACAAAAGGTACATATAAGACGAAATTAAACAATGTCGCCAGCAGCATCTATATAACTAAAAGCAGTTAATGGCTGTTCTTTTAAACATAATGCACAAGAGCGACACGTGTGGGTTGATGATGGCAGGATTAGACAAGGATAAGCGATATCCGGACGGCGAATGAACAATTTCCTGCTGTTTTGATTACAGTTTGAAACAAGTAGTTTCACTCGTAATTGCCGGCCGAAAATTGAAAGTTTCGGTTTAACTCGATGTGTCTAGCAGTTGACACGCTTTTAAAAGATTAGGGTTGTCCACTCTATAAAAAAAAGTTGGGTATTTGACGAATTCATCTAAATTTATCATACAGAGACAGTACATGTAACTAGTGAACATAATGAAAAAAAATTATTATAATTATTATTGCAACATGAAATCAGTATAATACACGTAAGGTTTAGATAAAGCTCAAAGCGCATACGCTGGGTATATACCATGTAGCAACCACTAAATGCTATAAATAATTAATCAAAGGGATAGTTTCCTATGTAATAGCGCTAATATGCATATTTGGTCCAATGAACGTTTATTATAGACAATATTTCGTTGTAATACCTATGTACTGCAAATATGATTCGTAACTGTAAATATTATTCGTATCAGCTAAATTTTGTTAAATAATTGCGAGTTGTGCGGCAAATTTGCATACCAATTACCGTGTACATGCATGTACGTAATTTTATTAGAAATCGTCACACTATAAGCCATAAACAGCAACCTTGATGGTGTGCAAATGCATTAACGTCTTCACGACTCGTGATATTGTTAAAGGCGAGAACGCTGAAGGTTTGTGCCGTATTGTGCACCGCAATGGCGGTTGACAATGATAGGAAAAGCCATATAATGCTTGTTAGAGTCATTAGAGAATATCTTCGCCTTGTCCGCGTTTTGCATGAACATCGAAAGGATTTGCGGTGCAATGGACAATAATTGCCCAACACTGAACGCCGGCTGATGGACGCTGCCACCATCTGGTTACTTAATCGGAGGAAATTTTATACATAAAGGTGCATGCATGAAATTGTACACAAAAACCCTGAATACATAACATTTATACCTGCACGTATTATTAGCAACATAATGGTGTCTTTATTTAACAATTTTTTGCTACACCCATGGTAATACCTGTGCAGAGGTACATACATATTCTTTCGAATAAAATTTCCACAATGTCAGAGCGATGGATAAAAATGGTAAAACGGAATGTTAATGAAAGCTTCGGCTCTTGCTTTAATAAATCATTACATAGGAGATACATATAGCATTGTGGTGTTCCAGCATGCTTCAATAGCAACAATTTGAATTAACATTACATAAATAATTACAGTTCTCGCTTTTATTACGTAACTTCTATTTTAGGCTATACCTTCGCCGTGGAATACTATATTCAACAATTAAAACATCGATACGAACATAAAGACTAGTTCCTTCTTAACAGTCGTAAGTTTTTATTTTACTTTTTTATTAATTTTATCGTATAGTTCATTTATATAGACATTATTTAGTAAACTCTGTTTGAAAAAATTGTGTAAAAACGGCAAATGAAAAAGTTGTGGAAATTCCAAAAGCTCCAACAGAATTACGCGAAATACAAAACAATAATAACAGAAGTTAATACACAAAGTATTATTACTACTTATGTAGAATCACTTTCTTCTCCGAGCAGTGTATTTATGTAATTTACATAGAGTAGCTAATTCGAAAGAGAGAAACCCGCACAGCGAGGTGCAGGAAAGTGTTTTTTATTGTTCATTCTTGAGAATTCCACGCATTCATTTCGTTGTTCCTAATGTCGGTGGTCAAGCAGAGCTTGCGGTTCTTCTGCTGGAATACCCATTCCTATGGCGTGGCCTAAGTTTTCCTTTCTTTTGTCCCACTAACTTTAACCACATATATGTGCTTTAACTGCGCGATTTAATATGCAATATCTTGTAAAATGCATTTTCCGACATTTAGAAAAAGCAACTTCAATAAAAAAATTACGTGAGCAAAATAGGAATTCCGGACATTAAAATGATATAAAAAACTGTTACTATATCCTATATAATGTATCATTAACAGGCTTTCCGATTACTGTATTGTGCATTAATTCGGTCTTTTGTTTCCAATCAAGGTTAAGACTAGTCAATCCGCGATTGTTTTTTATTATGTTAATAAAAATGCAAATCTCGACGCACAACTGGTTCTCTATTATCAACAATTTTCACCTTCGATTCGTCCCTGATAATAAGACGTTATGTAAACAATAAAGTTTTACATAGTTGGGAGGTTTATCATCTTTTTGACTCATTCCGATAAAGCACAATGCATTTGCTGGTCTATTTACTCCTGCAGTTCGAAAACATGCATAAATCGTTTACCATTGTTTGTCCTCACTTCTTTACTCGCATACCAGCATGGGTAACCAACAATAATCATTAAAATATGAGTAATAGTAATAATAAGAATAACAATAATAATAAGTTATATCTTTGTATAAATACAATAATCGAATTCACGGAATATTTAACGTCAGGAATTCGATTTAATGCCACACATACGAACTGATTACATAAAATTTAATACATGCCCACGTAGACTGCATGATCATCATTAACCTTGAATTTGGCAGTAGCACCACTAGTTGGCTGAATGTGCATTTGTCTAAAGGACAAAGTCCTGCACTTTCAACTTCAATGAATATTGTTTATTTTATTAATTTACAGAAATAATTGCTGAAAGGCTTTCATTGGCAGCATAAATCGCATAACACAAGGTATTATGTAAATCACTTTGAGGTCAGTCACCACAGATGGGAAATGAATGGTCCCATTGTCTGTGTGTTCCTTTTTACATCCAGTCGTGCATATTGTTGCATTCTCCACTGTATTAAATTTATTTCTCATGACGAAACGTTGCCCTGCTTTAGTGGGCTGAAAATTGTTCTTG
This sequence comes from Quadriops clusia, assembly GCA_033557875.1. Classification (NCBI taxonomy): domain Eukaryota; kingdom Metazoa; phylum Arthropoda; class Insecta; order Coleoptera; family Hydrophilidae; genus Quadriops; species Quadriops clusia. The sequence goes on from JAWQRP010000703.1 coordinate 15,124, forward strand.
GCACGTTCATATTGTGCTTTCCACATGCCCATGTTGTTTCGCATACAACGTCTTCCGTAATCTGCCAAATTTATTTCGTTTGGGGTTAAAAGAATTGTGGTAAATATTTCAGTTTCGACTTCTTCTTATATGTTTTTCTTGGGAAATTTATGGTCTGATTTTTTAAAGAATTATTCAAGGTTTAAAACATTTTTATTAGTGGTTACGACGTTTCGTGGTTTGGTTTCCTCACATCTTCAGGTAATCACAAATGTTCATTACAATTCTAAAAATTAGAATAAGAATTTAGAATGGTAATGAAAATTTGTAATTCCCTGAAGATGTGAGGAAACCAACCCACGAAACGTCGTAACCACTAATAAAAATGTTTTAAACCTTGAATAATTTTTTAAAAAATCAGACCATAAATTTCCTAAGAAAAAAATATAAGAATTATAAAAATGAATGGTCAAGAAATAAATGAAATAATATATGACTTCTTTTTTTAACATTAACGCAATTGATTCTAAAGTACTTCTGCTTTTATTTATTCTATATATATTGACTTTAAACAATAATAAATAAACTGTTATACATCTTTCCTAGGTTTCCAAATTCAATGTTTTCAATAATTATTTTTTAAATATGACAAAAACATATTCGAATTCGAATTATTTTTTCAAAATGTAAATTGCGTGAAAAATCTTTTCTTTTGGTGTATAACCATTTGCAATGAGAACTTATTTGATGTTAAGTCAATATTATGAAAATTCGGATTATTGTAGAAATTAACTGTAATTTGCAGGACGTATGAATATTTTCGCGACTGACTGTATATAACATATATAATAAACGGAATAAGATGGTTTGCGATATGTAAAACTGTATGTAAAGTGATGATGTCTTCTTATAGTAGCCAAGCAAAAAAATAAAAATTCCGTCAACAATTTCAGTCATACCTAAAGGCAGTCATGTATAGATACTTTTTCACTGTAAAATGAATATGCACTTAATTAGGTTGATGTAAATGAGAGTAATTACAGCTGGGTCGGTTTTCACGTTAGACGAAGGTGATGGCGAGGAACGCAAGTGAAACCAAAAGTGAAATTTGATTGGCGCTATTAAATAGTCATAAATCCGGAGATTTATCTGAATTTTTTGTTATTCGCAGAAGAGATCACTAGAGGCAGCTAGAAACCCAATACCCGAGCGAAATCCGACCTTTGACGCAGCGCCAACCAGATAAACCGTGAAATCTCCCAAAAGAAAAAACAGTAATAAAATACAAATGCGTCTAAAATATATCGGCACGGTAGCCCAAAAATATAAATGTCTTCCTGGGGATTCGGCAAATTAGCGCTTATATGCAAAATAGTTCTTTAAATCGACGGCTTCGGAGTGTCCACGATTTTTAAGTACCGAACCTCATCGTACCGCACCAAGAACGCTGCTTTCTCTTTCAACACGATTTGAAATCATTTTTCATCATAATGCTAAATATTTTAATAAGGATAATAATAAGTTAATGAATAAGCAAACAAAATAATTAAGCAAATGATATAATTAAGTGATTTTGTTATCTAATTAATTTGTTTAAATTAAGCGCAAATTAGAAGGCACCAAGTACGGAATGTCGCAAATAAACAAATTAAAACAAGAAGGAAAATTAAAATAAAAAGGAAAACTAAATAAGAGTAAAATTAAAAGAAGTAAAATTAAAACAAGAAGTAAAATTAAACCTAAAGTTTTTTAAAGAAAACCTTTGAAGGAAAGTAAAGGCGCTGCGGCACCACACTAGTCTTTTTACATACAACAATTTTTACATCTAATCATACTAGGTCATACAAAAACGTAAATGTTACTTCCTCCGAATACCAATCGGCTGTGCCTTTCTATAGAAACAATGCTATACATACTACAAACACAAAACGTGACAATACGAACCTTTATAGAAAGTACATATTATAATACTTTTGTACACAGCAAATGATGTTTAGAAATAGCGGCGTGCCTTATATTATTATAATGTTGCAATTTATTATAGTACAATACATGGCAACTTATTAGGAATTTACCAAAAAAAATTGTTCCTGAATACAATGATCAATAAAATTTTGAGCACAATTTTAATAAATGATCCCGAAATCCGGTGGCCCAAAGAGGGAAGAGATTAAAAATCGCGTAGGCGCTCTTAATTCATCCATAAAGAACTTAGAAATAAACCATTAAGTCCACTTACTTGCTTTATGAGTTGATTATGATCCTAAATTACAGACCAGTGCTGGGGATTAAACAGCACTTAACACTAGAACCGTTCCGTATGAAATACGACGAGAGACTGGTTAAAAATCAGCTATACGAAAGAACAGGTTGTGCTGCCACCTGATTAATACATCAAAAACACCTGTTGATTGAGCTTTTGAACTGGGCGAGCTGATAAACCCGCGATTACAGTTTCCTGTTTAATATACTAGTAAATACATTGCTGGTTTCTGGAGCAGCTTGAGGATTTATTTATTTATTAATAGGGCTCCTATAACATTAGAGATTAAAAAGTTTGCTATAATATTTGTCAAAGCAACTTTAAAAATTCTCTTTTAACTATGCACTTAGAAAGAATTGTTGATCATGGCGTCATTGTTGACAAAAATTGTATTTTTTTCAGCACATTGTTGCAATATACACCATTTATATTCAAAGGGTTAAAAATGAACAACACATTTTTAAGGTAATACGTATTTTTTCCCTCTTTATTATGGAATAACAGCCTCAAAATTACACAACATTATGTATTTAATAATAGTGATCATAGTATTGCTTTTTATATCGACTAGATGCTATACAGTAATAGACAAAAGCAGCGAGCAACTTTTTACTGTTGACCTTTCACGATTAACACAACAGATTTCAGGCAAGTTGCGGTTAGTTATTGCACTTTTATTTGATTAATCCTTAACATGATTACTTTATTGCAATACAATGTTTGCTTCAAATCCCTTTCGCTCTCTTTACCCCTTCGTTAATCCAGTATTCAGTAATAGTTAAATAAGCGAAACGTAAACCATAGGATGTGCATTATTACCAAAAGGGAAAACTGTCTCTTCCGTTGGCACTAAGCGAACATTGAAGGTTGATTAACAACACAAACATTATGTAATATCAAAGGTACTGGCATTTGAACTATGATGAAGTATTGAAATTGTAAAGATTAAAAACTTATTATAAAATTACAACCACATTCAAACTCACATCTCATCGTGACCATGCAACAAGCTTTTATAATTATTATTATTATAACACCAACAACAACAACGTGACTTCCTGATCATCACATTTTTGATTTCCTTCGCTTATTCTTTTTAAAAGTAGCTTCATAAAATTGTTATCATAAAAACAATAATACTAGTAATAACAACGAAAAACATAACTAATCAAACTATCTAAACAACAAACAATAATAATATTTAAAACGGGCGTTATTTAATTAAAAACGTGTTATTTAATTATTAACGCTATCCTCACGTCAGCTTGATATGATCGATATAGTTCCAATCGTTTCAACCATGACATTAGTTGCTCAGTTCTAAAATAATATGAATTTGTACTTATTCTACTTTGTTACATTATTACCAATTTGACTAGAAGAGGTGTTTGGTAGCGGGTCTTGGGGCAAAGTGACGATTTCATTTATTGGCGTGCCTAAAACTTGTTCACAGACAGCTCCAATGTCTTTGTCTAACATTAAGCTGTTTATTTGGTCTTCTGTCAACATATCCACACTACAAAATATAAGCAATTTTATTAATACTAGATTAGTTAGGTAATTATTCAGAATAATATGGTTATTTATTACTCCCTCTGTCTCAATATAAGTCTCATTTTAATACAAATTTGTGTATAAAATGACACTCTTATTTTCGGACAGAGGTAATATTAAATTATTATTGGGGTGATGGAAAATTTTGTGTGTTTTACTAAAGTTTCCAAAGTAACTTTTATTTAAAACCAGAAAAATACCTGGATAAACTCTCAGTGTCGGAATTGTCGTCCTCTGCATTCAAATAAGTTAAAGTCTTTTCCAATGGACTAGGAAGTTTCTTAGCACCTTTCCCTTCGGTAATCCCGGGCTTTGGTTCGCTGTTTCTCCTCTCAGTCAAGGAACTAATATTCAACATCATCATACCGTGCGAGAAAATCTCCTTCACTTTCTCGCCAGTTGGTCCAAGAATATTGTCTAAGCTTTGTCGTCGGCTTGATTGCACTCCCTCTGATTCGGTCTTCGCTGAGGATCTTGAAATCCAGTTCGATATGCTCGTGTCCAGTTTCATCTTGCTCTTCATGGAAGAAAATTCATTATCAATTTGTGGATTAGGTAGGGTTTTTTGCTTCATTAGCCGCGGTTTGTCGTCGGTGACGTCCAGTTTCCTATAAGGAATATCCTCTTCGGGACTGGAGACATCTAAATTAATTTCAGTCCACTCACTCGAGTGACTTTGTGTTTCGCTAGGGTTTATGATTCTTTCGGATTGATCACTGTGCGCCGGAGAAACAGGGGATATGTTGCTGCCTAAACTAACGCTCTTGTATCCATCAACTTCTTCCATACTTATATGTAACGGATTTGAAGTTAAATATGACGAGTTGGAGGTTACTAGGAATTGTTGTGAGTTCGCTTGTTGTGTTCCTTGTGGTGTAGTCGCTTGCTCCGTTGTTACTTGCTGAGTTGCTTGTTGTGTTGCCTGTTGTTTTGCCTGTTGTATTGTCTGTTGTGTTGCTTGTTGTATTACTTGTTGTGCCCCTTGTTTTGTGGCTTGTTGTTGTTTGGCTTGTGCCAAATTTGACATCGGTGGCAAGGAGTTCGACGTTACATGTAATGGAGATCCGTAATTTTGTTGATACTTATTAGGAAGACTCTTAAATTCCTCGGAAATCTCATGGAGGTCTTCCACAAACGACTCATTACTATCCAGGCTTTGGTCCCGAATCGAGGCCAAAGCAGCTTCTTTCGCCCTCATAGACTTGTTCCTAGTCTGATGAATTTCATCAGAGATTTGCTCCAAATTCCTCAAAGCTTCAGCGTACGTAAGTTTGGCTGTTTGGACGTGTGACTCTAGTTTCTGCACTCTTTGCTTTTGCTGCTCTAAGAGGTTATTAAAATGGGCTTTCATCTCGTAGTATGGTCTTATGGAACACAATCAATATTATGTAAATATAACAAATTATAGCAATCATAGTATTGTATTCAATTAACACAAAGTACAAATAATATATAGTTGCAATAAAAAACTACTTACAGCATTAATAAATCATGCTGGTAAACAATAACACTCATAGTCATCAGTGCCCTTCGAATTGATAAACTAAAGAAAAGAAATCATAAGGAATACAACATAAATAACAAATTAAAATAAATAACAGAAGTGTAGGTGCAAGTTAATTATATATTTAACAAAAAATATATTAAAAATTAAAGCTTTGGAAACGAGAAGTTACCTGCTTTTAGCAATTGCTCTCTTCAGTTCTTTTTGCAAACTTTGGACTTTAGCATTTGAAGCTTCGTGTTTAACACATGCTATCCTATGTTCGGCTCCTGCAGTGCTTCTCTCCTTTTCTGCATCGTTCACCCTTTGTGTAGCATGGTTTAACATTTCTTGCCAGGCGGGATCTAAAATACATTTTGAACATAAACATTTTTCTTATATCACCATAATCAAAAGGATATGATTAAATATCTATCTATAAAAGTATTTATCTAAGTTTGTTTATACAATAATTGTAAATGGTTTGCTTCCCCATTTTCTTTAATAATTAACTCATAATTCAACAATTAGCGCAGATTAAGACTTCCTCATTTTCTGATTACCACTTACCCAAAGTTCTTCCTCCAAGACCTTGTTCAGCCAAATAAACCATTTCCCTAGCGGCACTGTGAGCGCTGTTGGCCCTCTCGTACCTCATAGCAGCGATCTGCGTCTGCTTGAGCGCTTCATTGGCACAAAAACGAGCCTCATAATAAGGCTTAGATCTCTCGATGCACATTCCCAGTTTGATTCGAAGGGCATCGACCCTCGCAGTACTATCACATAGCAGTTGCCTAAAGGAAGCCCGTGCCTCGTCCAAGTCGACTTCCAACCTGTTAATCTCATCGGTGGCATTATTTAACCTTTCTAGCTCGATGTGGACTCTAGGGTCGACTGAGTCTGTGTAGTCCCCATTTTCGCACATATTCCCTGCTTGACGTCCGGGTCTATTGTCATAGAATTGTAGGGTGGTGAACTAAAGAAGCGCTTGTGTCGGTTATTGCATTGTATTCTGTTTTATTTCAGTTGAAATGAATTGTTGTAAATAAAAGGAACGACTTGACAAATCACTGACAGCTAAATGTCAGATGTCAGGTAAAGCGCCATCTCTGGGCGTTTGTAAACTATGCGTACGTTTGGTTATCTATATTGTAGGGTAAAATATAGAGTTACTAGCGAAAGTACCCGTTCTTCGAACGAAGTATTGTACATATTTTAAAAGAGGTAAGTGTGAAATGTACATAAAAACAGTGGAAGAGAGGTGAAAACATCATTGGAAAGAGAAGAACAGGTGTGCCTGTTCTTTAATATACGTAGAGTAGGTTAATATTTTATATTCTTCATCTTATGTATATCTCTTCACCCCTTTCCCGTCTCGCCCCGTCACACCAGTCTTGCATCCTTCCCTTATTTTATTATTTCTTAAAATTCATTTTAATTTATTTTAATTCAATTTATTTCCCTTTCTGCTCCCATTCCCGTTCGTCTTCCCTCCCGTTCCCACTCTAGTTTATATTTATGTAGTTATTTTTGCTATCTGAGCCCTATTAACACCATAACAAATATTGAAAGCATCCAAAGACAGGCTCTACATTATGACGACATATCAGTGGCAAATGCATTTATCTTAGGATGGTCATAATCACCATTTATACATAGGCGCATGCATTAAAGTATCAAAGTTTTGCGACATAATAAGTCATTACTGAAACTATTGGAATAAATTATAAAATATCTGCCCATTAGATTTTGTTTTCCTTCTAGCAATATCAATGTGATGACTTAAAAATTATATTTTTTTAGTTTTTCACATTAAATTTTTCTATGCAACTTCTCTATTATACATACTCGATTAGATTAACATTTAGCTTTATTTGCTTAATTTATGTTTATTAACTTTATTTTATCTTTTTATGCCTGAATAATTTTTGCAAGATTTCTTATGAACTTTCTTTTCACACCCTCAATAATTTACACTCTTATGCCCTTTTCTATTTTTTTCTTTACTTAACATTTATTTTATTAATTTTTTATAGCGCAATGGCCCATCAGGTTTGATGTTCTAACAGATAATGGAAAATTTTATCACAATGCGACGACTTGAAATATCAAAAAAAATATTGAACTCCCCTCTGGGAGGGATTATTATCAATTTCTACTTGTCGCGTACTAAGGTAGTTGTGGTTCGTACGAAGAAGAAAATACTGAGGCTTTGGTGTGTTAAGTTGGGCTTTTGAAATCAGAAGTCCGCAAGGAGAAAAAAGTTGAGAAATGCTATCCTATGCCTCAAGGTTGCCTATATAAACCTAAAAAATTGACTTCGTTCTGTCAAGTATAACTAAAGTTTGTATGTGTTTTTACCTTATTAACTGGCGAATTTCAGCAAATTGATTCTTAGGGACCACCTGCCTCGTAAAAGTAACAAATCCTCAAAATTTCTGCGGGACAGTTGAAGTATGTTACGATAGTTCCTCGTATATGCAACAACATTCATGCACGTGATTGTTCCTACATCTACCACTAAATATTTGTCAAAAAATTGCCCGCGTCCGTGAATACTGACTAAAATGTGTATCATGGTGAATTTGGAAAAGCTAGTTTTTAGTGAACGCCTAGATTAAGTAGCAGAATATTAGAGAGATCGGACAGTTTATTGAATTAAACAGGCAATGGTGATTTCAGTAAAATGTAACGAAAACTAAGATGTAATTCGTTTAATACTTGTACACTTAAGGTTCTTTCCAACAACACGAGTTGATAGTTCAAGAATCAGGTACAGGGTCGGCTAAGGATCAAAATATAGGCTACCAGAAATGCATGTGTATAGAATTACCGTATGGCGGCGAAAATTTTAGAATGGTCCGACCCTGTGCAGTACATTATACGATTCTAGAACTATCAATTCATATTGTTGGAAAAGACCTTGATATTCATCGGCAAGCTTTCGCCCACATTCTGGGCACCTTCAGGCACTACAATAAAATATAACTAAAATTACAACTGTAAAACAAAATCGCAAAGATGGATAGGGAACAAACCAATCTGGAATTACTTTACAATTTGGTTAAAAAATTTTACTTGCAAATTCTAAATAAATGGGTTGGTTTGTACTTTCTTGACTTTTTATTTTTCTTTCAAATAAGCTACCGGTTTCGCCGGTTGACCGGCTTCTTCAGGCTTATGTAGTCATAGGTTTGAGATGAGATACAGAGTCATTACATTCAAAAACTGACACAGGTATAAACATTTTAAAAATATATGGACGTGCACAAAAATTTTTCTGTCTTCTATCAGCCTTTTATGCACGTCCATATATTTTTAAAATGTTTATACCTGTGTCAGTTTTTCAATGTATTGACTCTGTAAGAAGCCGGTCAACCGGCGAAACCGGTAGTTTATTTGAAAGAAAAATAAAAAGTCAAAAAAGTACAACCAACCCTTTTATTTAGAATAAATTCATCTTGACATGGGAATTCATCCAATACTTACTTGCAAACATTTTTAGTTATATTTTATTGTAGTGCCTGACGATGCCCAGAATGTGGACGAAAGCTTGCCGATGAATATAAGTGCACAAGTATTAAACTAATTACATTTTAGTGTTCGTTGCGTTTAAGTGAAATCGCCATTGCTCGTTTAATTCAATAAACATGGAATTACCAAAAATACTCGTTACAAAGTATCATCGAATTTATACATATAGATTAATAAGTGCCTTTTTGTTTTGATTCTATTTCTTAAAAAAATCAATTTTATTAAAATATGCACTAATCATTTCCTCTATCATATGTAAATCATCACTTGTTATCTTGAAAATTCTTATATTCAAAATTTTCGTTAATTCTTTATTAATGTTTGCTTTCTGTAGTTTTTGTAGATAGTTATTCCACACTTGATAAATTAAAATTGCAATGCTGCCTAAATATATTTTTTTAAATTAAATACAGTTGGTCAACATTGTTTTTTTTTAAATAAGGGGAATTTCAAAAATAATTTGTTATTGCATTAACTGTATGTGTTACCCTATGTATTATGTATTTTGTAATACGCGTTAATGTAGTGTGAAGGTATTAAAGCGGCCAGCTTAAATAACAGAACTACGACCCTTATCAGATTAAATATTGGGGTTGAGATTTAATTGAAAGAAACAGCAGATGTCTGTCTTCGTAGCAGGAGAAGTCGCAGCGCCATATGTCGTCAAAAAATCTGGAAAATATTTCCCAATTCAAAGGCGCCCGAAAGCACAGATGTGCCAGGTACGGCGCGTGCTTCCAGAGGTTCGGATTCCAAGAAAAGTCAGAGGTAGAAAA
>JAWQRP010000704.1:0-24710 GCA_033557875.1 Quadriops clusia
AAGCACGTGCCTCGTTTGAACATCTGCTAGCTCGATCGCTATTGAATTGGGAAACATTTTCCAGATTTTTTGACGACATATGGAGCAACCTTCTGCTGCTATGAAGACAGACATCTGCTGGTTTATTTTTTTCTTATTAAATCTCAATCCCAATATTTAATCTGATAAGGGTCGTAGTTCTGTTAAATAAGCTGGCCCTTTGAATACCTTCACAATACCTTTAAAAACAAAAAAGCTACAGGGGTGTACCAAAAACCGGGATCACCCGGTGTAGTATAAAAGATCGCGTTAATTGCAAAGCTATACACACTTTAGGAAAACTACTTACTTTGCGCTTCCGCCGATTGTGCAGATATATGATTACCAATTTCTTTGCAATTAGCCGTACTTACCTAAGTTGTAAACCATTCCATAATATAGTTAATAACTCACATGAGCAACAAGAAACGGACGAGAGCGTAAAAATTGCAAATGACTAGGGAAAGACTTACACTTTCAGCAGTACGTTGGAAAGTTGTTGCTGGTGTTGTTCTTTCCAGTCGCATTATAATGAATTGTCGGCGGGTGGATATGCCACACAAGAAGATTCATTTGCGAACGCGAACACGGTCGCAGTTGTTAAAACAAAAGGCAACACGACCTCCGGTTAGTCCGAAGCGGAAAATGCAGTCTCGCCGACGTTTCCTGGCTTCGTACGGCGCAATCGAAAGCGCTCAACGCGAAGGTAATGACTTTAATTGCGTTATGTCATAATATGAATCGTAAATCTGGAAACTATTTAACCAGAGAGAAAATTACAGTCTTCAAATCGAAGTCAATGCCGTGCAAGCGTTATGATTGTTGAAGGTAACACAAATTAAGTCTTCATCGTCACGAAAGCGAAGGTAGAAGTTCAAAGTTGATGCGAAAAGTCGCAATAAAAAAATATATGCACTGGACTTTCCCACAACACCTGACATGGTATTTAACACTTCATATATCTCACGATTCTTGTAACGTATATCTTCGTTAACTATACCACTAGGTGCTTGGTAAATTTTTGCCCATGTAAATTTATATGTTACCTACATATTTTTACTTCAGCTAATGATATTATTATGCTTTATAGGCGATTTCATTTACATATTTCGTTTAACTACGTAGTAGATAGTAGATCCCGAAGATTTTATACGTTTGGTGTGTGATGTGGAGATAATTGCAATGTGGTCTTAATCAGCAATACTTCAGTAACACGTTATATCTGTGCCTTAGTTTGCAATGTTGATTGACTTGATATATTTATTTATCAATCTAAATTAATCATCTACGTTCAGCGTATTTCACATAATAAATTAATTAAATGCAAAAAAGTGCAAGTGCTTATATTCATTACTCACATGAGCGCACCCATTTCCTCGCTAACGCGTTTTGCGTTCGGTTTCTCCAATTGTAAATTAAAGGCTATATGTGAGTTGGACTCATACATTAATAAATATTTAATAAGGTGAGTGGAATCTACATATACGGGGGAAAAAATTATAAATTGCAGAGGATTCCCACAATTCATCACACACATTCGCATAGATAGAAAACGTTGAATTCATCACTATTTCCAAATAAAATTTTCTTGTTTGACTCAATTTGTCCACGCCTGGTAATGAAAGAAACTGTATTATTAGAGTGTATAAAAGAATGCTTACAATTAATTGTCTTTCTCTTTTTACTGTTTCAGGCTATTCTGATAAAAGATGAAAATAGCTTGGAGTATTACATAAAAAAAGATCAGGCTCCTGCAAGTTGTGGAGGGGCTTGTAATCACGACCAACTTGAATGGGTTGAATTTTACAAACAGCTTGAACCGTTTTTGGCATCCTGCCGCCTAGCTGGAAGGAGCCTGCTTACTACCCTGGCTCAAGTTAGAAACGAAGATGTGCCTCATCAAGTTACCAGAAGATTTTTGAATCACCAGTGGCGGTAAGTATGCCACTTAAGTCCGCTAGTCGGATTGTGATTTCCTAATAATTGTGCATATAGATTTGTGTTGCACTTATTGAGCAACACCATGATGTGATCACGGAATTCTTACCCGTAACCTTTTATAACTAAAAATTTCATGCAATAAAATCAATTTTCCTCGGATTAGTAATATTTATACATACACCGCTTTGAGTTAGTGTGATTCAGCATCACTTATCGAATCTGTATAACATTTACTTATCTTATCTACATCTTATTATCTGTACTTTCATTAACATTTTTGATAAGTCCGCCGTGAGTTTGAGGTGAATATTGTGATTCACAGAATGTTTCAGTTTGTGGTAAAGTAAATACCCTTTGCTTTCGCTCTATAACCAGTGTCGCTTTTGTGTTCAAAGCTATGCAAATTTTCATACTTAAGTGGAACATGGTAACATATGCACTAATTTAAGTACATTTTTATCAAAAGTTTTATAATTTTATTTTCATTACAGGCAAATTTTGAAAGCTCTTCAGTTGGACATAGTTCAGAAGGTACGCAACGAAACGAAGACTACCCTAGCAAGTCTCGAAGAAAGAACCCAGTGGCTCTCGAGTAACAGGGACGTCAAAATGGCCGGGAAAATTGCCAAAAATTCTGCAGTTACCATTGAGCGTGTGGCGGCTCGTCTTGAGCAATTGGCTCAAGACAGAAAAGTTAGGCTTAAGGAATTAGCCCGACTGAGAGCATTGCAAGAGGAAGCAGATGAGGTAAGTTTAAAAATTATTATGCAGAGTTATAAATCAAAACAAACAATAATAATGCATGCAGTCTCCTTTGCGGGCTCGGATTAAGAATGGTGATATTATTGTCTGCTCCTTTCTATGCCCGTTTGTTTAGGAGCTCGCGTAATAATGGATAATTCACCGTGACCCAAATATACATATTTCGAACGACTTTGAAATCGAAACGTACGTACCACATACGTTTTGAATTTTTGTTTGCCATTTTAATATGAAAATGAACTAGCGTGTGCCTTATCGAGCCAGAACATCAGCATTGTTAGCATCTAGGGAATCTAAAACTGAACGCGGATAAATGTTCACCTGGAGATCGTCTGCTTAACATAATAACGGCAATCATTATAAGGCCTTCGTAAAAATAATTTGTGCCAATTAACCATTTGAAAGGAGTCGCTAAAAATGCGCATACCGGCATCGGAGCTCGGCTGCTGCGACTGCAAGAGGCCTTTTCAACCTAGCTTCCTTGACCGCCAGCCTCGCATCTTTCCCATCTTCGGCTACTTGCTCCAAACTTAATAAAACCCGGTCAGGAGTGCCACTATACTTCGCTCATCTTATAGGCAGAATCTCATACTTGCGGATGGAGTAACTCCTTTGTGTAATTGAAATTCTACGGTCTTTACTCGTTGACATACACTTAACTCTTAAAACTATTTAAAAACACTGAGCAAGTCTGTTAACCCGCACTACCATATTAGTATACTACGTAGACGTCCTACCAGCAATTCTTACAAATTGTAAGGCTAGACGCTGAACATTACACTAGAAATGATATACAGGTAAACCCTCCATTTTTGGCCTTTGCCTCCTTTCTCAAAATATTCAATAAACTTTTTATGGGCAATGCATTTTTCTAATTAGAGATAAGGATAATTTTTGTTTATTGCATATTAAGTTGTTGAGTTATGATTCCGAAACTTATAAAAATTACAAAAAGGATATTTCTCAAATTTCGCTTAATACTTATTTAAATGTAAGTTATCCGTTTAATGTCTTTTCAAGAAACATATAAAATTTGTTAATTATAAAAACTCTTATAAGTTCTTTTAAAAGCATATCCATTGGCACTTTACTGCAACTTTTGCTTGGTTTATATTATTTCTGCTGCATAATGTTTATTTGATAGCCAGCAATTGAGAGGCGAAAGACACATTAACATAAGCTCCAATTTTATAAAATGCAGGTGGATTAACACACCAGGCTCAGTACGTATACATTATAAATGATTGATAACTATTACTAACTTCTCATTAGTATTCCCATCATTTGCAAATAGTGAAACCGACGAACTTAACCTTTGCTACGCGGGTGGTCGTCAGGGGGAAAACTCCGCGGAAACTCGTCCTTTCCGATTAGTCTAAAACATCTGGCCAAGATGATGTTCAGTCGCAGCACCCCCTGCCTCGTTAATCCTTTCATTTATCATGCGATATACCTAGGTATTGTTTTCTTGTTTGACCGTAGATGAGCCGAACGATTATCTAAATTATGCCTATAAATTGCGATTTAACTGTTTGTCTTCTTTTTTTGCATATCTGCATACGCTGCAAGTGTTTAGCCGCAGTACCTTTCGCGTAGATCACTGCGAGCCATTTATCAACCGCCAGAGTTTTTATAAAGCAACCGAATTACACTATTATAGGTATAAACAATGCAGCAATCAATTTATTTCTTCTCTCATGTTTTATAGTTGCAGACTTTAATGTCTTGTAATTGTTCTTCTTGACAAGTTATGTCCCGACACTCTGTGCAGAAAATTAATCTTAAATGAAACTTTATGTTTCTAAGAGGCTATAACATGTGATTACTGTAGTCTGGTTACAAGATCCTTTACAGTGCTCATGACTTTTATTATAACCTTTGACGTGGGATCTATTGTAATGTAACGAATTTTTTATTTGTCTCTTTATAAACATATTTTGGTTAAAGACGTTGAAAATCAACCTAAGTCATTATTTGTTCAAAATTTAGAACCATAACCTATATCACATTGCGTGTTGTTCCAGTATCTCTAATCATCATAAAGTCTGAGAAGATTTTATCTGCAATATCGTTTCCTGACCTCACCTTTGCTTTATTGTAAAATTTACTGTATGGCAGTTTGTACTTGTACAAACAGTGTAGATTGAATAGTGCTCTGCAAATTGTAATAATGTAATAATAATTGCCGCAATCTGTTGTTATTGTTTTATGGCCTCTGCATAGTTTCAACAAGAGAATTACTTCTCATAAATGACTCTTGTTTGCACTAGAAAATAATACATTTCATATGTTTTCTCGAGAAGGGATAACAATGCAAGTTGGGAAATTGAACATCTGTTCCAAAAAAAATCGCAACATATACATATAAATAGGCATCCACTTTAAAGCATGCAAAACCCTATTGTCAAGAAAAGATTAAGCAATAAATCCATAAGAGTTATTGGTTGCATTAAATTCAACAAAATCTGCAATGTCACTCCACTTTTGACCTACTTACACTTTTGGAAGTTATTGGAAAACCTTTGCCGAAAATAATTGCAATTTGGCAAGGCCGTTCTTCAAACTTGAGGCAAAAATAAAGAAAGCCACTCAATCAATCCCCAGCTCGGATGACTCACACTGGTACAGCAAATACAAAGCGGTAGGTGAAAAAAAGTCGTCTACAAATTAGTATATTGGGATCAAGTTACCTTGTTCTTTATAAGGCTGGATGTATCCTTATGTTGTGATCCGACATCCGTGAAGCAATGTTACGTATTTCTAACAAGGCTTGATAAAAAAACAAGTCAATTAAAAATGTAACATTTTTACTTGCGGAAAAATGTAACAGATAGTGTAAAATACAAAAATAGCAATACTTGTGTGGAAAGTGGCGTCATTTAAAATTGATTAGAGTTTTCTCCAAACGCAGAAGTGTTGATAAAAACAACAATTACACTAGATAACTTATAAAACCATTGTCATTAAAAACTATTTAAAATTGTAATCTCGGATTTGTTGGCTACTGTGGCCTCCAATATTAGTTCCTACATATTTGTAAATATCTATATTATTTAACTCTGTATATATTTAACTGCTGGACAAAAAAGGGGGCATTGGTACCTAATGTAATAAATTGCTCTTCACTGATTTCTATAGGTATAATCCTCTCCGTGCTTTGAATGAATTACTCTGCAAATAACTTTCTTTTCCTTTAATCGACATGCCAGTAGACATACTGTGCAAAATAATTGTGCAACCGCAGACCTTTGATTGAGAGAACATTGTTAACCATCATGAAAAAATGTTGCCATTTTTTATTTGATATACATATTTAACCTGCCAATTTTCAGGTAGCCCCGGGCAGACTATTTGATAATCGTGAGCTTCGGTGGCGTGATTTCTCTATTTTATTTTTAATGCGTGGTTATTACCGACCTGCGAGGAATACTCATGCAACGCTTGCACATATGGTTTACTATGATTGAAGTTGATTTACGTACACGTTGAGATTCTTTTGATTTATCTTTGTGCCAAACTCGCACTCGTTATAGACAATAATTTATGGTTACGTTTACATTTAATTCTTTGTTATTAATTATTCCAATAATGGTGCAACTATTTTAAGAGAGTCAAATCCTTATTACATTAAACTTATTTAATCGAAGGCATACTATTGTTTTAATTAATTGTTTTGTATAATAATACCTCAAATTATCATCCTCTTACTAAATAAAGTACTCTTTTTCTTAAAATAATTATGTGCATGTCTCCAGTACTTCCAAAAATTATTTTAATTCGGTAAACCAGTTTTATTAAAAGAAAGTCGCAATTTGAAACAATTTACCACTGAAATTTGCACATAATTGTACATAAAAGTAAAAGATCCGTCTTTCACTTATTTGCTTCTGACATCTTTAAGCAAAATAAATCAATAAGTAGTTACGTGGTATAATTTCTAAACAGGCTTTAGTCACTCAACACGTAACGATGAGTTTCCGTTAATTGAAATGTAAGAAATTATTAAATAAAAAAGAAAGTTTTAATAATAGTTTTAAGTTTGTTACTTAACAGAACTATCCATTTCCAAATCCGCAGTTTAGGCGTTAATTTATGTTTTAATTATATATTAACTCCGGTAATTATTTTCCGAAATTAAATTTAATCCATTAAATTATAGGGTACTTTGTGTGCAGATGAACGATCGCGCAACAGAACGTCAGTTTTTGTAATTATAAAATCATATACAAATTAGTATAAGTTTCGAGTAACATTAAATTATTTTACTTTACTGTTCGTTAAAGACCACCAAAGAATGTAATACTTTTAGAAATTTGCCTACCCACTTTAACTTTATACGATTTATCATCTACCATCATCGGTATAATTAATTATATATTTTTAACTTCACTCTGCCGAAAATCTTGCCCCGATGAGTGACCACCATGATAGGGCCAATTACCATGGGGCAGCTTTCAAATTATTCTCTGGATATTAATGGCCCTGGATATTAGGCGAAACCTATTACAGAACTCGAGCAGAAAATAACCTCTAAAAGAAAGATTACAACTGAAAATGTACTTCGCATTGCGTATTCGGTATTTGGGCGTTGCAAAACGTAAATCAGTAATTATTACTGATTTGTTCCGAATTTCATGCCCTTTCAAAAACATTACGTCATATATATGTACACGTTTATGAATAATTACTGGAGCTTTTATTATTAAAGATATATGTAGGAAAATATTTTAGGAGACGCATACGTTTAAACGAGAATTGAATTAAGTAATGGTTAAGATTTTATTAATATCTTAAAAATATTTGTATGTAGATGTTTTTAATTTATTTATTCTACTACTACTACTAATACTTTATATTGCAATTGCCCATGAATATTTTATCTGCTAGTAAAAGTCTTATGATAAATTATTTATTATTCAGTTTATTTGCCAACTGGTGCAATTTATAAAACGGACAAGAGCTAAAAGTAATTACCTTGTCAGCTTAATATATTCTATGTGTGAGGTACTCATCGTCAACAATATCAAGAAACTTTAATGAAAATTGCAGCACTAATATTGTAATTATGGGTAATAATCAGTAAAATAAAAATTAATAAAGATTTAACCGATGTGCGTCAAGAATACAGTCGGATCGATTTGTTTCGCTAAGGGTTGTACATTCGGTTAATTTTCTAAAGAGAAAATAAAACACCTTAATCTATTGTTTGCGCAAATAAATAAATATGTGTGCGCCTTGTGACGATGATTGGAAATATCACAGTTCAAAGACTTTGCAATTTATAGTAAATTATAATTTATTGCTAAATGAACTTTACTGCGTGCACTATATGGAAGGCGTGGCGTTTAAATAGCTCTTAAGATGTTACTTTTACACAAATCTTTATATTCCAACGTAAGTGAAACCCATTCACTATATCCACAAATCTCGCGATTCATTTTTTTGATAACGAAAATGAAAGTTTCAACATAATGTAAAATGTCCATCCTTTGTATGAGAAGCTGGACCGGATAGTTGCTGGGCGTGAGATGGTGCGTAAGCTAAGGAAAGCGCCAATGGAAAATATTAATAATCTCACGGTTAATTGCATTTCCTCGCTGGCTGATTTATAAATTACTTGATATTACGCTGATTTAATTACGGCATAATGGGCGACTTTCAGGCACTGTTCTTCTTATTTCTGTTCAGCACGAATATTACGCGGCCGTTTACTATTGCGAAAGGATTAAATTAAGCACTATAAAATCAAGTGGAAGACACTTGATAATCGCGTGTGCAAAAAGGCGTTGTGCTTAATTAGTTAAGTGCACTGCCGCACTTAGTCCCGCTGTCTCCTTTTTCGATGCACGCAATGCACGAATAACTTAATGAAATACACCTTTATTTATGGTGATGTAATTGAAATATGAACTCATAATCTGTATTTTTAGAGACATGTGCGTGTAGATAACATAGATTGTATCAGATTTTATACTGCGATGTCAGATTTTACACCTTGTTACATGCATGGGATAGGCTAAACAAACCTGTTTCCTATTGCAACCCTTATGAAAATCATAATTTTTCTGTTCGTGGATACAAAGACCCGGAAATTGCGTTCACTGATCGGGTTTCCTGTGCTGTAATGCATGCTTGTAGGACCATAATATAATTTTTAGGGGAAAATGATTGATTTACGCTGTTGGAAATTACTATTATAATGGTTAGACTAAGAAATCATTATACGTTTACTTCATTAACCCTCGTACCCCGCAAGGGAACAAATCTGACCCAAGAGCGGTTAAAAAAGACTGTATGTTTTTGGGTATTCAGTTTATAGGTATGCTTTCTTTAAAGTATTATTGGATTTTGACAATTTTTTATCACAAATACAATAGAATAATGCCTTTAAGTTATAAAATAATTCTATTTGGGCGAACGTTCTTGTTACTAATGACAATAACATTATATTGCAATTCTATTTATTTCACTAGTGATGATAAGATAATGTATATATGTTATATCCTATACATAGAAGAACATATCACTTAATGTTCACAAGGAAAAGATTTTTTTACAACGATATGTTAATTTTTATTTTGGTCTTTTTTGTTCTGCATACCTTGCTTCCGGAACGATAGAAATCTATTAACATAATTTTATTCTTTGAAATATTTAATGCTCTATTATCGAAATTATTTTATTGAAAGACATGACTATTGTTTATGTTTACTGAAAATATGTAATTATTTGTTGGTACTTAGTTATGGGTTCCTTCATATATATAGGTTAGATTGGTTTTAGTAAATAATCGTACTTATCACATATAATTATTTTATTACAACGCCCTAACACGAAACCGGTAGAGTCCTAGTAAAACAATTACATATATGGGATAAGATAAGATTATTTACTAACACAAATCGGACCTATAAATGAAATCATTTAAGTTGCAAATACCTATGTGAACAAAAAGGCATTTAAACTTATGTTAATGTTATACTCTAACCAATTCTTGGTAAAATGTATACTGGCAATTTCATTACAAGTCAATTAGCATGAACGCAAGATTTGGCTTATAGTTCTTCAAACATGCTTTTGGCTGGGACAAAGAGAAATTGCTCTTTCTCGTGGTAAGATGATAAAAGATTATTTATTTGTCGTTTGAATTATTCGCAGTTAATTACAAAAGTGCAATAAAGCTGACAGGAAGCACTGTAAACAATATTTTTATATTCAACTTAACTATATGATCTTTTGTAATTAAAGCGATTTAAATAACAGCGATAAATCTAGTGTATAATTTCAATGTACCTGCGTATGTAAGAATAGAACGTCATATTCTTACAAGAAAAGAATGGAAGAAAAACATTAGATATAATTTATTTAAAGCATATGTATGTATGTATCTCCATATTTTTAGATATCTGAGCACAGAATTGTTCAAACAAATTGTACAATTACATCGTACCATTAAATTGGGAATGTTATTATGTATTACTACTATTAGAACACTATCTACTTTATTCTTAGTAAAATTCAACTCAAAATCTCTGAGGAGTTTTTGCTACCTCTTCCCACTCAATGCGGAATATTATTGGATTAAATATTTTATTTGACCGATAATAAAAATGATTCACTTTTATTTCTACTTGTAGTGAGCCAAACAAACGATTGATTTAAAAACAATCAGTTTGCGATATATCCACTTATTCCGTTTACTTGTTTATTGTTTTGAAGTACTGCAAAAATATTACGCTATAAAGGAGCATCACAATAAAGTACCTTGAACAAAGAATGACGCTTTAATTTTAATTAGTATTCAACGTTATTGTCGCTCACATTTTAAATTAATAAAATAAATAAAAAAAGAAAATTAAATTCTCATTATATGTTTGCCCTATGTGCAACTTTTGTAATTTGTATATCCGTATCATTAAATTGCATCTTCCTCTGGATGCATTTGGCATAGTGATGATGGAAGGATTAAAAATGCTCAGATGTCTCCAATATTTGTTTCTAGCAATTCCTAGAAGAAATGAAATTCTATTTACATAAATCGAGTAACAGGTTTCGCAAATACATCATATGTATAATTTTGCTCAACTAACAAATGCCTTAGAGTTCATACAAATTAATATATCGTGCATCGTTAATGCTGTTAAACTGTTTCCTGAAAGAATATAATAAGTATACTCTAGTTAAGAACATAATCGCATAAACAAACATGCACATATAATAATAATAATGGACTAGTAGGTACGTGCGAACTCATGGGAAAACGTATTAGCTACGCTGCAAATTAAAACAGATAAAAATTCTATTGGTAAATTACAATGGGAAACGTAAACTTAAGGCATCTGCAAAGAGATAGCACAATTATTTATGAGATAGTAAAGCCCATTCATGTTTGAGAGTCAACAAGATAAGAGGTGTAACATAGTGTTTGAAGGTGGTATTGAGCTTCTTTTGAATATTGGTTGCCTGATTATCTTGTGATTTGGCACGATTCCTAGAATTAAATTTCGATAATGATATAGATGCTGCCTATATTTAAGAAACAAAACGGGTAGTAAAGCCTGTAAATCGACATTATTCAATGGCACGTCATTGGGAAAAAGTGTGTTAAGTGAAGTCATTCGTTCTCAAAACAATAAATTTGCGTTGGATGTATTCATGGATAAATATCTGTTTAAACCTGTAAGTTGTTGTCCAATTTTTGAAATTTACCTAAATTAAATAATTCCATTTTAAAATAAGTTATAAATGTAATGAGACATGGTATTTATAATGTAGGAAAGTAGAGTGTGGTATTTTATTCTAGTTATAAAAAGTAATGTCTTCAATAATACATATATGTTTTTGAAACAATACACCTCTTGACCTCCTCCATTTTCTGCATAAAGGCTTTTATTTAAAAATTCAGTAGTTGGTTACTAGGTGAATTTTTAATTTGATTTGTCCGGTGGAAGAAAGGCGATAATTATTGTAGCCCATATACCTGCAGATGTCGTCACATCTTAATAACTTCTTATTATTGTTAAATTGTTAGAAAACAGCCTTGCGCTGAACATCCGTAAAATCCGCTATTGAATCTCGCAACTTGTCTATTCAGGTATAGCTAACGTTTATCTATCTGGGTTTGCATTGTGAGCTATAAACGGTCTCATTATATTAAATTAATTATGTATTAAATTAAATCTGGACATACCACGTATAAAGGCAGCATATCATAACCTCTGCAATTGTACATTCCTATGTCTTTCTGACCGTGTGTATGTCCGACATTAATAGCATTATTCTTGAGCATATGCCGTTTACTCCATGAGAACTAAGTCATAATAATCAATCGAACCATTCGTTTATTCTTTGCTTTGTCATGTTGCAGATCCTCGCCTGGATTCGCAGTGCTGGTGAGGATACCATTAAGAACCATGGAATTGTGCTACGCACCTCAATAAGTTCCAGTTGTGTCAAGGATATCGAAAAGGATTTCCAGAAATTTTATTTTGACGCCATGGTAAGCTAAACCTATATTAGATAATATGTGCATTGTATAACATTGTGTAAATCGATTATCACAAAATAAAAACAAACTAAATCATTTACATGCTATAATGAAACCCCCCTTGGCTAAGAATATTTTTATTTGCACTTAAATAATAATAAGGTTCACCTACAAGAATGGAATAAAATTAATTCAAGCGCAAACAAACCGTTTAAAAATTTCCTTCTCGACTAAGTGCAGCATTCAAACTTCGGACTATGAATATGCAATTTTGATATTGAATTTTATTTATGTAAGTTATAACTCCGGTCTGTCACTTTCATATGATAATTTCTTCACTCCCGGCTAGTGTGCAACAGTAAATTTGAATCTTGTTTCATAGTTGTTGTCTTGTTTTTGTTGTGTTGCAAGCGCGCAAGATTGCACGTCCAAGACTGCTGGTCGTGACTGCAGCTTTTTCGAGAATGCTAATGATTCTGTTAGATCGCTTTAATCGCTTAGGAAGTTGTTTTGCATGTTAACCGGAAGCGGTAACAACAAATTAAGTACGAGAAGTTATTAATAAATAATATCGGATTGTCATTAGCATGAGAAAACGTTTAAGATCGCCGCCACGCTTAAATGCGATGATAAAGCTTGGGACATAAATTTGAGATAATCCTTCGTTATCTTCAGGTACCGATGCAAATCATATCTACGCAAATTAACTAAAAACATGCTAGTAAATTGACACATCATTACAGGAAAATTATGAAAAAAAAGTAGAGAACATTTCATTTCTATCTTTTTTTGCATTTATTGATCGGTAGGTATGTATTACCTACTTGAAGTTTACTTTAGTTTCCAGTGAACGAATGTATGTCTACTACCTTCTAATAGATGGCGGCACTAGGGAAGATACATATTCAAATTCAAAATATCTTTGACTCTTTATTAATTATATAATATAATGAAGCAAAGAAATATTTAATAATAATAATTTTTCAAGACTACATAAAACTGAGTTGTTTATTTACTTAATCACTTTTATTAGGAAACACATTTCATGCTATTTTACTATACTTACAAAATAATGCGGTTTTATCACCATTTAACGAACTTATTTAAATTTTACAGAGACAACTAGAAAAAGCTTCGGATATAATAGAAGAGTCAAACAACATTATCGACTTAAAGGGCAGCAGTCGAAAAGACACCATCAATAAATTGAAGGTAGAACTGAAGCTTTTCAATGAAAAGCTAGAGGAATGTAGAGAAAGACTGGAAGACACCACCCGGTGTTTTCAATTGTTAGAAAAGTGCCATGATTTAGAAGACGATGATAAAGAATTACAGGATTTTCATAGACTGGTTTTAAAATCCGGAAATGAAAAATTAAATCAAATATTATCGGTAACTTATTATATTATATTTATAATATTGAACAAATAATACAAATTACTTTATTATTTCTTAAATAATTATCATATAAACAAATTAATATTTTTGTAATGTTGTAGCAATGGAAGAAACTAGAATCAAATTGTTTACAACCACCGGACAGAGATAAAGGGGACCCAAGTGATGTGAAGTGTGTGAACACTGAGGTTTCGGCAACAAGTACTCCACTAAAATCTCAAAACACGCAGTTACGAAGAAGATCCGTTAGTTCTTTAGCCTTTATTTACAAATGTAACCATTATGCTGCGGGTGTGTCCTGCAATTGCTACGAATCAGACACTGAAAACACAGTGTCGTACAAACTGAAGAAGAAGTATATGCAAACATTGCAAAACACAGGATCGAGCCCGAGCCAACCTATAACCAAAGAGGTAGTTGATCGTAAGAGTAGTGTGGCTTTGGATGGTATCAAGGAAGTGCGGGAGAGTGTTGAAAATCTATTGGAGAAAATTGACAAAAATGTTTCTAACAGAGGTACTTGCCGTGCATGTGACAGTGGAGTTTCAACGGCTGAAAACTCAGTTGGCGATGAGAGTGTTTATAAGAAAAAATTACACCGAACTTGTTCGTGTCAGTTCTACAGGGAGAGTTGTGCCTTCTGCAGTGCTCACAGTTCGAGTACAGGTTCTAATCAGGACCACACTGAAAATCAGCAGGATAGTATTATAGAAGAGAGTGATGGCTTTGTAAAAAGGTATGTTTTTATACTTTATCTCTAACAAAGCAATACAGGAAACATTATTCATTAATAGTTTTTCATTATTAGAAAGAGTAGGTACATTACTGATTGTTGTATGAAACAATATTATT
Source organism: Quadriops clusia (assembly GCA_033557875.1). NCBI lineage: Eukaryota > Metazoa > Arthropoda > Insecta > Coleoptera > Hydrophilidae > Quadriops > Quadriops clusia. The sequence goes on from JAWQRP010000704.1 coordinate 14,459, forward strand.
TATTGGCTACCAAAAGTACCATTGCTCAGTATTATTGCAACTTTACTTTCTTCTTTAAATCGAGGAATTAGCTATTTTGCACAAATAAATGATACTTTTAGTGGCTAAAAAATAAAACATACTTGAAGTAAAATTAAATAAACTTATCTGTTCACTGTATAACTAAACTTCTCAACTTGCTTATATACTAACTAGCGCTATTATTTTTTACTTAGATTTTCTCCAATTGTATATGTTTAACTTTCTTTGCTATCTTAAAATTTTTCTTTTGATTTCCACTTTCATTTATTTTATAAATTTCCATAAATCACAAATAAAACTTAGATTTTTTCTTAAAGCAGAGTTCTACGACTTACAAATATACTTAAACAACAATTTTATATAAAACAAATTTAAATGTAATTAAAAGGCAATATGAAAAAATCAAGGTTTTATCGTTTACTCTTTTGTATAGAAATTCTTAGTTTTTCGTTATATGTTTGTTATTTTGTTTATTAACGCATTACTTGTTGTTTTTAGTTCATCGTGTTCACTGCATCGAGTTCAATGCACTCTCATTAAAGGACATTTGACGAGTGGTGTAGTTCATTCCTTCGTGCCGATTATTTTATAATTCATAAATTTAGTATATTTTTGTTATCCCTCTTTTAGTTTATGAATATTTATAATTCATCAGTCAGGTTCAAAGACCCAGAAGACCATACTTTTATTATTACATTGTACAAACATAAATTAATATCATCTTTATGTTCTAAAAGTGTTCGTTGTTCAAAGAAGATAAATCATTCCTTTAATGTGAATAAATTTCAAATTATTTATAGAACATTGGACACCATAAAAAATACTACATCGTGTAATAATATATTTATTATCATTTAGATATAGGATTTAATTTGAACTGGAAAATAATTAATTAAGCATTATATTTCATCTGCATCTTGATCAATGTCATATAACCTACATACTAGTTTCTTTCGCAGAACATTCTAAAAGAATTTCAACTGCTAATTCCTTGAATCAATTTACATTTATTCTTGTAAACATTGATAAGTTTGCAGTTTTTAGAAATGATTACCTATAACCAATAATAACATTTCCCACCAGATAAGTCATAATTAGAATGCTGTTCCGAGTTAGTGTCCAAATATGTCAATAACACAGTATCACACTTAGATTTCATTTTAAAAATAGTTTAAATGTTGTATGGTGTTTTCTACATGTCAGGAATGGTCCAATTACATAAGTATGTACCTACACACATATTATTGAGGAATTATTTTTATACACCATATGTTTTGCCATTAGAAAATGCATTGTCCCTAACAATCTGTGTTGCAATAGTATGTTGAATACATAAATAGTTTCATATGTACCATACCAGCATTGTATATTTTTATTTTCAATATTAATGAATTAATTGTTCTAGTAGCAGTAGTGAAGATATTGATGAAGAAGTCTGTGAACATGAAAGAAAAAAAGTTCCTCCAGTACCTTCGAATAGTCACCTGTACTGCCACTCATCGATTTTGCATTTACCTACGGATATTGACGCAAATATGGACTCTAAGACTCTGAAGTAATTAAAGAAAAATCAGAGTACATTCAATTTCAGATTTTCATTTATAAACTATTTGTCTTATTTCTGTTTCAGAACACTTTTGTTTATCATGAGGGAAATGATCCAAACTGAACGAGATTACGTCAAGTCCCTTGATTATGTGATAGAAAACTATATTCCTGAATTATTGAGAGAGGATATTCCTCAGGCCCTTCGTGGGCAACGAAATGTTGTATTTGGAAACATTGAAAAGATTTATGAGTTTCACAGCCAGCATTTTTTGAGGGAACTGGAACAGTGTGAAAATAATCCACTGCAAGTAGGACAAATATTTTTGAAATACGATAGTCGGTTTTATTTGTATGCACTATACAACAAAAATAAACCCAAATCAGATTCATTGATGTCAGAATATGGATCAGAATTTTTCAAAGTGAGTATTTTGAATAATTTGATTAAATTTGAAATTTTTAACTACCTTCATGAAAATTCCATATAGAGCAAACAACTAAACTTGGGCGACAATATGGATTTGGCCAGTTATCTTCTAAAGCCAGTGCAAAGAATGGGCAAGTATGCTCTTCTACTTCAACAAATGATGAAAGCTTGTCCACCTTTAGAACCAGGGGCATCAGAAAGAGCAATTACGGAACAAGATGATTTAAAGCAAGCTGAACAAATGGTTCGATTCCAATTAAGGCATGGAAATGATTTGCTTGCAATGGATTCAATTAGAGAATGCGATGTAAGATCTTTGTGCAGAATCAAATTATGTGTTGAATTACATTAACATTTCTTTTGTTTTAACAGGTTAATTTAAAAGAACAAGGTAGACTGGTGCGACAAAGTGAATTTTTAGTATGGGAAGGCAAAAGTGGGAAAAAGTCTTTGCGGCAAGTGTTTCTGTTTGAAGAGTTGATATTGTTTAGTAAAGCCAGAAGGTTTCCAGACAGAAAGGTATTTAAGTTTTTTCGTCATTTTTAGATGTAAATATGACTACTATAAATAATTACATTTTAATTCGGCATATTGTATTTATTACCTGCTACGTTGCAGAGAGCAAACATAAAGGTAGTATTAATTAAAAGTAAAATTGCGCTGTTAGAGAATATTTTTCATGCCATTCATTCCATTTAAGCTTTTTGAGGCACAGCTCTCACCCTTCATTTTTAAAGTTGCATTTCACATTGACATGAATAGCTTAAGCAGTGAGAGTGCAGGTAGAATGGTGATCATATAATGCACTTAACTTGCATTGTATTGAGCAATGAAAGTGACATGTAATTTACATTGTCTAATATTATTGCTGAGTAAATTTCTATAATTATATTCTTTGCAGATCATTTTCTTAATATCCATTAAACGCATAATTAAACATCTTAATGTTAGTTTTAATGGCAACTTTATTGTATAGATATCAGAAGCACTATGACTAAACAAAGAGTTAAAAGTAAATTTCTCTTTAGTTTGTCACCAAGATGAATAATTCTATGATTAATTAATTTTCTTATTTTATTTTGCAGAACCTAGACTTATACATTTACAAAAATAGTATCAAAATGACTGACATCGGCCTTACTGCAAAAATTGGAGAATCCCCCACCAAATTTGAAATATGGTTTAGAAAACGTAAGCCCAACGATACCTTCACCTTGCAATCAATGTCTGAAGATGTTAAAAAAGCATGGGCTGAAGAATTATCGCAACTGCTGTGGAAACAAGCGATTAAAAATAGAGGTAGATATATTTATAATAAAAGAGATTTAACCCACCTATGAGTTTAAGTTCCTAACAAAACAGAATTTAATACCTGAGTACTATGAAAGATGAGAGATTTCTTCTTGAGAAAATATTAGCGATTATTAATTTTAAATTAATTAACATCTATCTTATTAGTGTTGTACGATCTTTCATTTCAATTTTTTTAGGATCATTTCCACATAAAACAAAAGAACACCTCTTACAAAAATATTTGTATTTTTTTAATTCGCTAATTCAGAATATTGTACAGATATAAATTAACATGCTTTTAAAATAGAAGTCAAACAAAAATGAATTTCATATATATATTTGCGTATACATAATAGCTTTAAGTATAAAATGAATATTAAAGGACTTTATTTCTGCTTACAGAAGTAAGAATGGCTGAAATGTCATCCATGGGCATTGGTAACAAACCTTGTTTGGACATCAGACCAAGTAGTGACCAAATTAAGGATAGATCAATAAGTGTAGATCAATTAAGTCGAAGTAAGTATACAGGGTGACAAAAAAGTTCCCTGAATTTTATTTCCTGCGATTTTAATAATGTTACTGTAATTGTTTGTTAATTCTGACGTTTTTATTAAACTCCTCATTAAATTTTTTTTGAAAATATGTAACTTATGTTATTTTTGTATGAAACTACACTGATATAATTACTTATGAAAATGAACATATCACTGTGTCGAAATTAGGGAAGACAGGAAGAGAAGGGAACAAGCTTTAAGGTAGTAGTTCTGCAGATTTCCATGTAGCCAAGTTTATTAGTAGGGAAGGGCAAACGACGGCAAGTAACGCAAGCGCACTGACGCTGTAGCAACAGAGCTAATATAGGGTGCATTCGGTATAGCGATCCCTGGTACCGTAGTACGGTGATTTTCACCTCCCAGTACTCCGTAAGACGGCTTCATCACTTTACCGAAATGTTTGTTCCCGTCCTTATTCTATCTTCCCTGGTCGAAATGCACAAATCAGGAATGAAGACGGTCGACATTGTTCGTACTATTGGTTCCAAGATAAGTACTGTCTACAATGCCATAAAACTCTAGGAGGAGATTGGAGAGACTAAATACCCTTCTACTAGCAGTCATCCGATCATCGTTACGACTCTGGAGGGCATTCCGAAGGTTTTCTGCAGAATTTAATGCAATCTGGTGCGTTCGATTAACAAAATGGCGAAAGAGTTCGATTTGAAGAGATAAAGTACTTGAAACATCATCGACATGAAGGTGAAACTGCAAGGCTATAAGGTCGTCCAGGTTCAGTTCTTGATGAAAACAATGAAGACGATTGTGCAAATTTATTTTTTTGTGCAGTGTTTTTATGGTGTTAAACTATTTCAAAAAATTCCGGAAACTTTTTTGTCACCCTGTGTACTCATGTCTTTTAAACATTCATAGTGACTTTACCACAGTTTGATTCATAATGACTTGTATCAAAGAGTAATTTTTATTTACTTATTACAGCTGCACCAAGGTTTAGAAACTCAATAGTAGGCACAAATATTGATGTCTGCCGAAGCACGAAGAGACCTCATTCTGTCATTTCCATGTCAAGTGTGTCCACTAGCAGCAGCAGCTCAGCTGGCTCTACAGGTACTGCAACAAATCCTTCAACTTTGATAGGATTTGAAAATAATTGTGATAGTCCGAAACCGTACCACCGTTCGGGAACTTTAAATAGTCAGTGTTCAGTAGGTATGTATCGTATTGAATTTCTTTGCTTCTGATATTACCGTTTGCTTCTGCAAAAATTTCAAAATCTTTCGGAATGACAGATTTTATGCAATGGAAACTATACCAAATATGTGCTGTAACGATGTTTTCGACAACTGATGGTATAGGGAGGGGAAAGGTGGCTTGTTACATTTTATTCAAATCAAATATTTTTTGTGCTTTATATTAAGCTAACTGACAGCATAAGGTGCATTCATGTTTTGTGACGTCAAAAGCTTCAACAAATAAATATTATTTTTTGTTACAGACAGTCATTCAGGTCTTTATTTTTGGATGTAATATTACTAAAATAATGTGATATCTGATGTGCCAATTAGACAAAACTAATACTTATCAAATTTAAACTGATTTTTTTTGTCTTACCTGCAAATTAATTTGTAAGTATTTTTGGTAAAGAAATACTTCATTCTGCATTACCATAGATCAACATCCATTACAGATAGACATGGCGCAAAAACTGTCATTCTTCATATAAATCTACAGCTTTGGTACACTTAACCACTTGTTTTGCGTGTTTGCCTTTTAATATGCGAAGCTTCTTTATTCTTTGTTTTAGAAAGCGGAATAATCGCTGATATTTCTATAGGATCTGATGAATGCTCCGAGAACCTGTCATCAAACGCCCATTGGCCATTAGAAAAATCCAACTCGATACACTCAAATATCTCTGGAAAATCGACTGTGTCAACGCCCACGCAGTCTGATGACACACAAGTGACTAGTTTTCAAGTGAGCGAAGACCAGCCCATAAACATTTAGTTAATGTGTACAATAGCACCTTATCTAATTAGATTACGTATATATTTCTGTGAGGAATTGTTATTTCTTTCAAATTGTAAAGAAAAAGAACATTTACGAGAAAATGTGTATATTAAAAAATTGTACATATAAATGACTTGTAAGATCCTTTATTTTTGTCATTGTTAATTTATTCTTTTGCATGCATGTCTCAATCTTTTTACTTGTATTTAAACATTTAGGACAGATATTTATGTAATTGGCATATTTTGTACTACTCTAGTTGTATGTTACTTAATAAGCCATATTTAATACTTCTATTTCTAAAACTGCTATGAATTTGTATTCCAAAACACTAGGAGTGTGTGCGTTTTGTTCATACACATCTTATTACCTTTCTTTTTTTAACTTTTTCAAGCCATATTTTATAAAATTTTGTTTGATTCGTTTATGAAAGACCATGTTTGATTTTGCGAGCAGTGCAAATTTGTGTTTTATATTTTTAGTCAAGTTTATACTTTTGTTGAAAATTAGTTACTACCTGTCTTTTTAGTTTCAGGGAGTTAAGAACAAACAAAATGCCTATAGATTTGTTTTTTATTAGCATGTTTTTAACATGTAGAAGCAAATACTAATAAATATTATAGAGGATACGTACTACTACAGATTGTAATTTAAATATGTATGATTTTTATATTAATACAAATATAGTCAAATAATTATAAATATGTATAAAACCAATTTTGTGTTTGTTTTCTCCTATTTATTTTAAAAAATTATTATTGTGGTCACTTGAACTTCAAACAATACTTACAAATAAGTCTACACGAGCAGTTCCGAGCAAGCAAGTACACAGAAGACTCGATATCTGATATTCATCACGACTCTTTCTCTTTTCAAAAATTATTCAATGTGCAAAAGACTTGTATTACCTTACTGGTTGCTTATGTTTAACATCTTAAAGTGTGGATACTTTATATAAAAGAAAACACAAAAAGTAGACTACGTCAAAATGTACCTATTTTTTAATTCAAGTCTCCTTATAAGGGTAACATATGCTATAAGAAAAATTATAAGGTTATGAAACTAGTTAATTATTTAAATTTGTATCGGTATTGGAGGAATTCCCAGGTCAAGATGATTTTAGATTAAATAAATGGGCTGGTTGTACTTTCTTGACTGTTTATTTTTTCAAATAAGGTACCGGTTTCGCCGGTTGACCGACCTCTTCAGGCTTCTAAACTGCATCATTACATTACTTCATATTACATTTCAATTTCAATTTATTCATTGCAGCAAGCAAGTAATAATTACAAAATAACAAGCAACACAAAATAGTATTGCAAATACATACATAAAAGACACAAGAAAAAAAATTTCATGAATCTTATCGACAACTATTATACAAATGTGAAAAACAGTATTCTATAAAACTTACATGTAGTCCTAAGTTTGAGACAAGTTCGGGTTAATCATTTGTCTTTGGAGTCTAGATACAGAGTTATTCAGGTTTTTCTTCATTCCATTTCAAATCCTAAAAATCCTAAAACATATAGGTAATTATAAAGGCCAGACCCTGCCTTTGGAAACAAGTAGTGTATATTTAATAAAGTGCTCCTGTGGGGCGAGCTACGTAGGAGAGACAGGTCGCAGCATCAAAACCAGATTCAAAGAACACTTAAACGATAAAATAAATTCAGCTGTAGGAAAACACTTTTACCAACAAGGACATACAATAGATTTTAATAATGTTAAACTCCTCCATAACTGCAATAAGGGACATAAATTGAAACTCCTCGAAAACCTACAAATAGACGAACTAAAACTCAATCATAGCATAACCTGCCTCAATGAACAAGAAGACATCAATTACAAACCATTATACAAATTAATATCATTGAATATAGAGTATATAAAGAAGGTCAATCCCCATATTAAATTATGGCGTTTTTCACCTGTTGCCATCTATGGTCCAACGCCGTTAGTAAAGTAATATTAACCTCAATGATAGAGGGCAGTAGCTAAGATATCAGTCAGTTAAAACGCAACATAACCTAGTTCTTGGAACAATTGTCACATTTGACAAACACATCGTGCAATTTGCGTATGAAAACCGCTGACACTGAATGCTATTTTTGATTGTTCTGTCAGAAGGAGATGTTTTGCGAATTGTTCAGAAATGTATCTGTAAAACATTTATACCAACCATACTTTGCGCCATCAAGTTGCGCTAATCACCGCTGTGCGCCACCACTTTCGCTTAGACAGTAAAAAGTGGAATTTCTCGCCTATAGGATTGGCCTTCTTTATATACTCTATATTCAATGTTAATATTTTAAATGATTTTTTTCCCGCAAGGTGAGTGCGCCACACATAAATAGACGAATGTATGAACGATCTATGTATACACACAAAAACAGTTTTAGCCCGATAAACAGAAAACCTTCTCAATGTACGATGCACGCTTCACAAACCGATAAAACACATAAAAGCTAATTATTAGATAGACAAATTTTTGTACACGCCCATATATTTTTTAAAATGTTATACTTTTGACCAGTGTCCAATTTTAAATGGAATGAAGAAAAACCTGAATAACTCTGTATCTAGACTCTAAAGACAAATGATTAACCCGAACTTATCTCAAACCTAGGACTACATGTAAGTTTTATAGAATATTGTTTTTCACATTTGTATAATAGTTGTAGATTAGATTCATGAACTGTAATATGAAGTAATGTAATGATGCGTTTTTAGAAGCCTGAAGAGGCCGGTCAACCGGCGAAACCGGTAGCTTATTTGAAAAAATAAACAGTCAAGAAAGTACAACCAGCCCTTTTATTTAAAATAAATTTGTACCGTTTGAGAAAATTAATTAAATTAATTCCCAGTACAGAAGTCGTTATGTCAGTATATTTTTCAGGATCTATTTGTTTATAAATTATTACCAAACATTAACTCAGTCAGGATAGTTTAAAATTCCTAACCCTAATCAATGAGGAAAACTAAAGTAACTGCTTAGAAAAGACACCTATCAGATAAGAAAATACTAAAATCTACAATTATATTCGTTCATTTACTTCGGATTTTACCTTCTAATAAGATTGTTGTCGTAAGCAACTGAATTTGTTTCCATATGGATGTATTATACATATACATATTATGTTTTTTAACGTTGAAAATTGAATGGGAGGTGGTATCTGTGCAAACTGATAAAGCACCCTGGAATGTTGTAGAAGAATTTTAAAATAAACCAAGGCAGTCCAATTATGATTTTCTTTAAATTTTTTTTGCAAGAAACTCAACCTAGTGAGTAAACCCAAGTTAAGATGATGGTCCAGACTCCAATCCAAACAACCAGAGCAAGAATATAATGCTAGTATAAGTTGTACGAGCTTAAGAAAATTTCAAAATTTTAACAGCCTACAAATGAAGTTTCACATTTAGAATCAGTATTTTGGCATGGATAGAAACATTCAGGTATACAGAAGAAATTGAAATAGAAGTAGAATAAGTATAAAACACAGTTATTAATAACACGAATTTAAGATGGAGGCAAAAAACCCTACTGTCATTTTATTTTATATCAAAATCCAACGATAACTCCAAACATGTCGGCGTTGGTAGCCTAGTTGGTAAGATGCTGGTTTTTAGTGCTAGGGGTCGTAGGTTCGAACCCCACCAAGGCGATGATTTTTCTGATTAGGAAAAAGTGTTTGAGTGCCTCATCGTCCGGGAGCGATGAAAAGCTGGGGGTCCCGTGTGTTGTAGGTATAATCCACGCGCACGTTAAAGAACGCAATGACCAGGTGGAAATCCTGGCATTGGCTAAATTTCCAGAAGTCGTGGTCCTAATCTCTGGCGTCGGTAATTGGCCTATGATGCGGAAACAGGCCGACGTTAAATAAAAGAGTTAAAAAAAACTCCAAACATGTTTGACAAATTGAATCACAGTTTAATATTAAGGCTGGGAATGCAGTACAATGTTACAGTTTTGACTACTCAATTTTTAAACGGTTTGACCTACAAAGTTGAAATTTGCTAGGAATATGGTCTGGGGTATTACGCATGGAATAGCTATGTTGAAATTTAAAAAAAAATGTACACATTTTGAATAGAGTTTTAGTCATAAAAAAAATTATATTAAAATTTCTGTATTGTTTAAAAAATTACTGTCAAAATTTGTATACAAAAAATGTAAAACAAATATATGTTAAAATAACACATAAAACTTTCGGAATATTCAATTTTTTTGGTATTCAAGTTAGAGATTTGATATTTTATTTTTATCTTTTACATACTATTTGTTCATCGACTGGCTATCTTCATTTATCTATTTTTTTATTTTTAAAAATTTTGAGCATTTGATATGTGTTAATTAGTAAGTTGTTCAGAAAAAACTTTTTATATATTAAATATAAAATGTTTATTATATCTGAAATTGTGTTAAAATGTACAA
>JAWQRP010000705.1:0-24693 GCA_033557875.1 Quadriops clusia
TCATCGTTTAAAAAAACAACATATCCATTGTCTAAATGAACAGTTGCTAATTGAGTACACTCCGTTATTTACATCAATTATTTAATTAAATATGACATTTTAATATTTTCATATATAATTAATATTGTAAGTAGCAATAAGTAATATTTTATTTCTACATATATTTAATAACTCATGTTTTTGTAGTTAACACCTGATGATGGGTATATAATCCGAAACCGGTTGTGTTTTTAAAAAAAATAAATAGTCGAAGTACAATATACTTATATCATTATGACGCTTATCAATTAGTGCAAATTAAATACAAAAAAAAACTAGTTCGTTTAAGATAAGGCGAACGAAATGTAGGTAGATGTGGTTACAGGGGAATCTCTGTTATTCGTTCCCGCAAGTTTCGTTTTCCCGCATATATCGTCTTTTGACACGGTCCCAACAAATGCCTTAGTAATCACTGTAATTAGAAACCGAATTTATCGCTTGTCTTTTCATATTTTACCGCATTATTCGTTTTGACGTAGATACTCATCGAAAGTTTAATAAAGTTTTTATTAGAGTCGTTTCTTATTACTTAATATCATGCCTAACAAGTGTAAATATGTATAAAAAAGAAATGTGATCCCAAACTAACCAGAATTTGCTCAATAATTTGGGAAATAGACGTTATTCTAATATATATATATATAAGATTGATTTTTTATTGGTTGTAGTGTCAAAATATATGTAGAAGGGATGTTGTTTTTGGATAAACATAGTGGATTATCCTAAAACAACATCCCTTCTATATATATATATATATATATATTATTCAGAGTAATAATTCTTAGCTAACAAAAATTGTTGACTTTTAAAAGACTATAAATACATCTATTTTTTCAATTATTATTTTAAAATGTAGTTGGTTATTTCTAATTTTTTCATATTAGGCCGCTATGGTCGTTTACTCGAGATAATCGGTTTTTATAATCGGTCCCTATGAAAACGATAGATCGAGATTTCACTGTATTTACATATGAAAGCCAGTTATTTCATAATAAGTAAAATGGTTACCTTGCATTACTGTATTCTAGTTATAATTAATAAAATAAACGCTTCCTGTAACGAACGAGCAAAAAATTCTTTACAGTCCAAAAAAAGTTATTTGTATTACTTTAAGAAAAAACGTAGCGACATTATAAGGAATTTTAATTTTATAATAATCACACCGCATGGGCGCGTGCTGTTAATTCTGTAGAATAATAGGACTGTACAACAAATAGTTTACCTAAACCTTCTGAAATCAACGCTAATTTCTTTTATAATTACACTTTTGTTGCTAAATTGCTTATTACTGCCGATTTGTAACGTGCCAATTGTTTGCACGGCTTGGAGGCGATTCCCAGGAGAGTTTCGACAATTAATTTTTGATGTTAATGGGAAAACAATAAAAAAAAGGGAACAATTGCTAATAAAGGGGCATTTACGTATTATTAATTTTATATTTTATTGTGCTATAAAAGTGCAATGTGTATTTCAATATTTTGTGCGATGTTTCTGGCAGTTTAGCTGCTTTTGTACTGCAATGTGTATGAAACTCCGGGCGTGCGATCCGGAACAACGCGGTTCCTCAAAGACGCCAGGTATAAGCCAAGTGGGGGTCCCATATAAGCTCAGCTCAGACTTAGCTTGGAAAACTTGGACGATCAATCAGCAACCAGAAAACAGCAGAGTTCGATAGTTTTTGTTTTGTTCATATGGTGGATGCAGTGACAGTGGGACTAAAAAATAGGATAAAAACCTGTAAGTTGAATTAGATACTCAATGGGCCATTCCACTAAATTACTTAAATTTCCTTGACCTTTCACTTAGCTATTAATTTAGCACGAAGTCAATTATTTTGTCAAAACAAAATGACCAATAATATGAGTTTGTTTCCAGTTTAGTCTAATATGAAAATTATTAAACAATTTAATTTTCATGTATTAGCATTATTAAGGAAGTTTATTTACAGCAATTTCCTCTGTCAATTTACATATTAAAATTCATATAGATTGAGTGAGTTTGGTCGTTGAATAAGGCCAATTTCAAGGATAATTTCTTAAATATTTATTTCTACAGACACAATCGATGAAAATAGCCATAAATAAGATATTTATAAATTAATCGCACTAGAATATCTATTTTAAATCTGGTATTCCCCGCTTGCTAATCGTTTTCATTCATTTTGAATAATAACTTCGCCAATAAAATAAAAGAGGTAAACTGAAGTGATTCAGTTGAAAGGTTTTCGCATAATTTAAATGCAGCTTTCATTGAGACGTCATAAGAAACTCTTCCTGGAGGAGTGCTAACCTTACGTTAATTTTTTTATTAATGAATTCATCAAAAAAAGTTGTTTAAAGTACATGTTTGTAAACTTGTTGTCGTATAAAGCATATTGACGGATTTGCATATTGCCATATTGCCATATTGCCATATTGCCATATTGCCACATAGATCTCAATCAAAACAGCCAAGTTTTATTTTATTGATCTATGGAATTTTGGAAATTCCTCTTTTTTTAAGCGTGAATTTTTAAATACTATTGAGCCGATGATTTGCAGCTTTAAGACTCGTTTTTTGCCAGTTACTATTTGTTACCTGAAATGACAAGCAATTAATGAAAAATTTTCCTCGTAGACGAAAAGTGAACCCCCACCTACATTGAAATTCCTGTTTTAATGGTCTGGTCAATTTTGATGTTTCGTCGTTACACACGTATTTGGAATAATAAAATATGTAATTAATAATAAAAACGGGTGTTAGAAACGGCACGAGACCTTTATAATCGCCCCATTAAAAATAATTCAGATAATTCGAAAATAACGCGGTCGTTTGAGTAATCTTCACATCGCCAATTGCGAGCTGTCGAGAGCGAGATATAATGAAAACGCTGCGTAAGTGTAGTAACATCTAGTATTTCCCAAAAATGAAACAGGTAATGTGCATACCTTTGTAAGTAGATACGGCTAACAAGAAATTCAAATAGGAGTGACCTCGCTTTTCAATGTTTGAAAGTGTAATGAGCAGCAGCAATTACAAAGAGTCATGTGTGATTAATCAGTGGATGGTTATTTTTCAAACTGTGTTTCCCTGGTCTAGGAGCTTATGTTTAAACTAACGTTTCATATTTTCTTCGGGGGAAATTTATACTCAAATCAGAAAGAAATTTCGAAACATTTGTGTACGTACATTTGCCAAAATATTTATTTCCGTGTTTAAGTTTTATTGTTATGAAAAGTCATCGGGCATCATGTTATTAATTACCTCAAGATGTTTTGGTGTAGAGGGGGCAAACGAAACAAACAGCCTGCATGGTGTTGTATGTCTTGCAAAACCTAGTGGACAGTCCATTGGCTCGGCTGACGTGCTAAAGAATTCAAAGTTTTTTTTTGTTCCCATAAAGGTTAAATTTGGTTAATTGCGTGGTTTGGTGTGTCTAGATAAGTTTGTGATTAGACTGTACAGCTTCCCTAGCGAAACCGGCTTTGAATAAATCCAAGCGAACCGGTAAGTTGTTCAAAAGTCCTCTTGTAATTTGGAACTTTTATAGGAGCATTATACAAATTTCCATAAAAATTTGTTCGTTATTTATTCTTTGGCACACCCACATTTTCTTCCTCGCAATAAAATAAGTCATCCGACTTTTTAAACAAAATATTTTTACATTTATGCTAACTCATTCGTTTTAAAAGAACCATTGTAATTTGCATTCGACGAATTAGGGATTTAAATAAAAAAATTTGGGGACGAACGTAGATATACATCTGCTTATAAAAAGGAATGACAAAACGTAAAACCAGCGATGTATTCAAAAGTTATTATCTACAGCAAAACCATATTTGTATTACACATATAGATTTTTGCACATTGGCACATGATTGCTACTTGCTAAACTAAAGTTCAAATAAAGTGCAGTTTTCAGCTCTCTAATTTTCGGTGCCTGTCACCTTTTATAGAAAATCAAACGTGCGTTAGTTTACAAGTAAGTAGTGTGTAAAATAGTTTATTTTATCTAGTCTAACGGTAGCAATTTCTTATGACTAGATGGAATCAATTTAGCTGTGAAATCGGTTAACCTTTATTCTCAGCTTTGATTTTATTCGGGTTTAACTGTTATTTATCTATAATTTTCGATTTGGACGACCTACGATTTAACGGTGGGAATTGTAAATAGTTTACTTTATGTACAGAAGCTGCAGCAGCTTGAAGAATAAATTTTTTTATTAAGAATTATGGGATTCAGACAATAAATTTGCGCTGCATATGTAAATGAGAAAATGGTTTAAAATCCGCTCTTTTAAGTTTAATTATTATGTATTTCCGGTATCATATAAATTTCTAGCGGTTTTTAAGGATAGCGAGTTCGGTATTTTTAAGGACACTAAGGCCATGAAAGTAACATTGATTCAGCAGAAATTCACTATAAAGAACGCGTGTGGGTAACGTGCACCTATTTATATCTTTGTTGATATTAAAAAGTATTGTATGGAGCATTCTTCATAATCGCAGCGCATCGTTTCAGTGCTAATTTTGGAATGAAACCAGTTTTATCGTCTCATGCTGAAGGAGCTCGTTTTAAAATTTAAATGACTAAACCGCCAATGCCGCAGCCCGTCTGGTAATTTTGCATGTACTACATAAGTATGTGGGATTCTAACGCTGGAAAATGGAAAACCGCACCGCGAATATTTTACGCATCACATTTTTGCAGTGGCAATGACACGGGTCGGATCAGTTGGTGAATGGTTGGAACACTTTCCATTTCTTCAGAACTCTTGCCTCGGCCGGTGCAGCCGCAGAACAGCAGCTATGTACCTCACTGACACACTTTGAGAGCAACATAACATACGCATAAGAGACTAATTAACATCGCCTTGCGTAACTTTCGATTATTATTTGCTCACGATTTGTAAAGTTCTACATTTTTTGACTTTGAGGCGCTATATAAAGTAATTGATATGTTAAATAGCGTTCTAAGCGATAAAGGCAGGAAGATCTCGCAATTTCGCGTTGCAACAATTTTGATATGATCTTAAAATTAACTATAAATGAAATTTAGTACCAAAATGGTCACAATCATTGGGTTCCATGCAGTGTTTATTTTAGTTTGTATCACTTAAACAGTCAATATTCAAACAGGTAGTGATTAGATTACACCTTTTTTTTATATTTATTACCTAAATAGTGACGTTTGTATTAATTAATGTTATTCATGTAAATGTAAAATGCACTAGTTCCTAAATAGTGTATTTTTAGATGTGTACAAGATTACTATTGAATGTTGTAAGTCTTTTTTCGCAACAAATTTGGAACCCCAACAAAACAAACGCGTGAGAAAAAGAGCGAAAGAGCCTAACAAGCAATTAAGGTGATTATTTAACTAAATTAAATTTTATCTATACACGGTGGCGGTAGGGATGACATAACTACATTGTTTACGATGTTCTTAAAAGGCAACCTGTTTAGAAAATCGAAATTAATCAAATAAATTGCCGAGGACCTGTAGCCGAGTAACGGTTATTTTGCAAATTCTGCAATAATTATTCATCTTGACGACCTTGCCGTGTATTTATATCTTATTTAAGTTGCTTACTTTTAGGACCATTCATAAATTCACTGTACTGATAATCATCTGGGCTCATCTTCAAGAAAAGGCATCCTTACAAAATGATAACGACGTAGCGGTTTATTTCTTGACAAAAACAAATATTTATACCACTTGTACCACATATATGTGATTGTACTTTTGGACTTAACCCACATACCAATTTGGGTCGTTGGCGTATAATGCTTTTACTAAAACAATACTCGAAATCCCCGGCCTTTATATTTATTCTAGCGTTTTCATTATTGATTGTTTATTTTCTCTCTTGTGAAATTAAAATAAGGAAATTGGCCCAGCTTGTGCCAGCGCCTACTTTTCGAATGTTTGGCTAATAGCAATAACATAAGGTAATTGATTATTAATTTGTCTTCAAGTGACTCTGCAATAACATGTGTGCTATTATATAGTTTTTAAAGCTTAACCTTAGGATAATTTCGAGTTATTTTTATTACTCTTTTCGGACCGTAATCTCCGCCATTTGCTTTTTGTTTAATAATTTTATTGTTGTTTAACTTGCCGCCGAAGTTTCCGCAAACGTCGCACGAACGTGCTCATCATTGTTTTTTGCCAAGCGATTCTTTATTTATTCAGTATGTTATGTATTATGTATGCACATTAAAAATATTTTGTATTACTGTCTTTGATACAACCTTGACCTGCAAATTGCAACTGCCTTTGTAATTGTCTAACCCGGAATCGTTTGCATTTTAGCCGAAATTTACTGCGAAGCAGGTCTCCTTGCGTCCAAGTTAATGTCATTTTTTTTAAAGAATAGGTAATAAAATGTGGCGAGTCATTAAAACATACTTCGCGCTAAACAATAAAAATGCCGCATTGCTGTAGAATTACCTTCTTTTTTTTATTTTAATACCGCCAGAGATGGGATATTGAAAATAATTACAATTCGTAAATTAGAATTATCACATGGGGTTTTTATATCAAATTCGAGGAACTACTTGAAATAACGCAAGCAGAACTAGGAAAAACGATTAGTGTCCTAGAAAGAAATATGTACAGGGCGATGTAATGTTGTCTGAATTAGGTACTCAAAAAATGAAGATATGTAGGAAATTTATTTGAACCAGTCGATGAATACACCTACATTAGACAAGCAATCAGAGCGGGAAAAGGAATCAAATGGCGAAGATAAGCAGTGAGATACGAATGGGATGGGTAGTCTATATATGTTCTAAATAAGCGAGAAAACTGGGGAGACATATATTCATTATTTTAATGAATAAAAAGATAAGCGGAAGAGAAACGAAGAAAGGCAATTAAAATAATGTTAGCACGCAATATGTCGAGTGATGATCAAGATATTACATTGCCGGTACCTGGGGTATGCATTTCAGATCATTGAACTTCTCGTTGATAATTATGATCGGTAACAATAAGGTTTAGGCCCTTTTTATTCTTCAAACGTATTTGAATAATTTCGTCACTGCTATTTGGGATAATGTGCCATTCTTGTGCAATTAAAATATCTATTTTTCGTTTCAGTTCATAAGCAACCAGTGCAAATACGTGGGTATTACCATAATTAACCATGTAAGTACATACATTTTATTTTAAATAGTAAATAGGAGGAAATGTAGTTTAGTTAACAACTAATAGGTATAAATTTAAATGTCTTATACCTTCTAGCATGCTTACATGAACCTTCTGCATTATTGTTATTGTTATTATTTAAATTTATTACCTATGTCTGTAACTGAAATTCACATATTCCATTGTTTCTGATTGTTTATGAATGAAAGGCGAATAGGTAACCGTAAATTCGCTAACAGTAAAGCAATATGCGAAATGTTCTCCTAGCATTATATTGCAAGAAGCAATAAAGTGCAACTATTTTCATATCCTCTGCATATTTGTTCCATTGAAGAATCTTTTAAAAAGCAAGCCTAACAACCGTAATTGATTTATGTGCAGCCCATTTCTGTAATTATTGTTTTCTCAATCATACATCAGAAGGAACTTTAGCAAACAGGTTTAAATATTGCCAAAGTGACGGGGGTAATTCCGAAGGAAATTTCAAAATCACGCCATTTAACTACGAAATTATTATTCCCATGTGAGTTTTCGCTATTTCAATATGTATCAATATAAGTAAACGGTTAGCTTTCATATACAATTCGGATTGATTATGAGTAATGTTTTGAGCGGTTTTCTTGCTTTAAATTGACCCAATAAAGAGTAAATTGAGACCGGCGGATAATATGCACATTTTTAATGGCTTTATTGCAGAAAGTGCAATGTGACAAATTAATAACACATTCTTACGGGAGCGAATTAAAAATAAATCATGCAATAATAACCTGTTTAAAAGTAGTCCGCGATTGCTGGCGCTGCATTGTTGTGTTGGTGAAACATTACGGATTTCAGGCCGTTTGGGGAATCGGCTCTTTTGGCTCTAACAAGGACGCCGACGAGAGATTCATGGTCTTAAGGATTTTTGAAGGTTGTCTGGGGGCATTTTTTCCAATTATTTAAAATAATCCGCTGGTTTAATGAGATCCGAAGGGGTTAATTACCTTCAAGACATGCAGAAGGAAATATTGGCAATAAATTATCCTGAACCTGCACGAGGAACGTATTAATGACTCAACTTGGAATTTGAATTAGTACACACGATTGTTGCCCCATTTTATTTTATCGATATACCTAAGGCGATGTTCTTATCAAATTCATTATTTTTACACGTGTATTAGTAAAGCAGTCGTGGCTATACGCTCATTAATTGTTAAATTGGCTTGAAAATTTCCATTTATGTGTGTTTATTGGCATTTAAGACGTCTACGCAATAATGAAACATTCTTGGTGTGGCATGGCAATAAGAAAATTAATGTACCTTTCCCTAAATAATCAGAGACTGAATACAGAAGATGGCAAGGTCGTAAGACGACTTGTGGGCGACGACCCTAGAAATTCCCGAGTGACTTTGACATTTGCAGATCGAAGAAAATTAGGAATTATATTGGCAATACGTTCGTCTCTCATTTACTTCGGTTCAGTTCAATGGCACTTCTTAATAGCGATCACTTGTTCGCCTTGTTACCACTTCTTGTCACAAATTGTGTAAATTCCACGCGAGCGCAAATAATATCGAAACCATTGTTGTGGATATCTTGCGAAATCAAGTCGCTTTTATCAGTTTCGTCAACCTGCCACTATTATTTTCTCTAATATGGTTGCTGCACTAACCTTTGTTCACATTAGAAATGATTTGAAGCCTAATGTATTAGTCGGATTCTACGCAATTCTCCCGTAAAAGTTGTACTTAACATTCTATATACGAATCCTCTATACCCGCACAATTGGCGGAAGCGCGCGGTTTAATCTAGCAGCAACAATGTAAAAATGTTCATTTTGTTTTTTTTATTATTGAACTTAATAATACATAATTAAAAAGCATTTTCAACTCGCAATAAGTAAAAGTTTCGTTGGTGATTAAATTAGTTTAGTGTGCTCTTATGACGAGAAATTTATATACACTGTCCTTCCTGGCACAGAAACCAATACAAATGGATCCGTTATGAGCGCCCAGTTGCGATATGAATTAATTAGATGGCTTTGTTCCAAACCTTGGAACGTCATTTTGCAAATTAAGAATTAAACAAACTAACACCTAGTGCAATTGTTGCATTTCTATAGCCTATTACATTCGTGGTTTTTACGTTTCTCTCATCTTCCTTGAACGACTCTTCCACGTTACGTTAAACTGCGCGCTTCTATAGTTTTATTTGTAACGCCAGACAGATGTCATAAAGCATAAACTCATCAGGTATGGAATACTTAACGATTGACTAGTCACTATAAAATACTACTTCAGTAGCGAGTTGCGAACGCTGCGCAAAATTACGTCTCCCGTACTGCTGCCAAGAAAAATTGTTAACAAGAAAACTGCAACAGACGGTGAAAGCCTAAAAATAACAATTGGTTCGAAAGTGAAATACAATTGAATGTGCAAACAAAAATTATTGTATGGTAAGGCATTGAAAACATTTCCTTATACACTACGCCCAGCCTTTTTTTTCTTCAAAATTTCCCACGTTATGTCAATTTTGACAGTTTGTGCAAGAGAAGAATTTACTATCCAAAAACCTGAGCCCCATTTTTCCGGTTGTGCTTCACTGAATTGCCAACCGAAGAAATATAATTAATCATCTGGAATCGTTCTGCACGTTAACCAGCATTTTTATCGAATCTAATTATTGCTTCAAGCCCAGTTAAGAAGCGCAAAAGGTTAAAACGTAATTACTAAATTAAACATTTAACTTTGCATAAACGATCTTTAACAAATCGACTTCACGCAAGAGTTTTTAGTTAACCAGAATATTGAATGATAGAAAAGATTACTAAATAGTATCTTTTTAATTTGTTGAGGTTATCTGCAAGCATATCTATTTATATGTAAAATGGACATTTACATTTATCGTAGCGTCACACGAGGTGTTTAATTAATAAAATTACAAAAGAGCAGAATTACCATTTTAAATCGAATTCTATTAAAAAACCATTTTCATAAGAATGTGTTTTGAGCCTACACCTAATGCGCTTTTCTTTAATTTCACATTTGTTTCAGAAGAATGACGTCCATAGTCACTCAAATTATAGACAATTACCATGACCTCATGGACAACAAAAGTGGTAAGTAAACATTGAAGTTTAGCGGGATTGTGCCGATTAAAAGTGATTTTAAAAACTCACTCTTTGTATAAATTTTCTATGTAAATATGCACACATGGTTTACAGAATTTGACGTCAGCGTTTACAGAGCGCAAAATTTTGTGCCATTGCGCAAAATTGCCGGAGAGAAGACGGCCAAAGGTTGATTTTAACTGACGAGCCTTTATTAATATGAGTTATGTCAATACAATTAGTATGGAAGCGCTAAATCAATTTGAATAAATTATTTGCTTTGATCTTGTACGAATCGAAAACTAACCGACTTTAGATCATCTTGTCGTAAAGTTAAGGGGCCAGCTTTGTGATCGTAACTTTTGTTTATTAAATAGCTTTCACTTTCAAACAAATCTAAACAAACGCAGATGTAGGTAATCATTTGCATTTTGCTTCGGTCATTGGAATACAAACAATCTAATTAGTATTTTATTCGTTATTCATTTATTCATCAATATTAATATTGTTCCCTGCAAACTAATCCCCCTTGAATATAATACACTTATGCCATCGGCGTTTTTCCTCCTTTTTCTTCAAAGCACTTGTGGATTTAATTTTTTATTGTAGCTTTCAGCTCCTTAACCGCTGCGATCTGTATTTCCTCTATGGTCGAAAATCGGGATCATTTCATTATTTTCTTCAACACTGGGACTAGAAAGAATTGCAGATTTTGGTGCAAAAGAATCCTCTGATAGTGATTCGGCGATAATAAAGCATAATTTCTTTAATATTTTTTTTGTTTTCTTTAGTACTTGACGTCCTTGGTCGTTAAATCTTCTCGTCATCTTCAACAATTTTACGACCGTCTTCAAAATGTTTTATCAGAAGCTGTTTCCAACATTTCAATCACTTTACTATTTATTTTATTATTATGTATGGTATTACTATTTATACCACATAATTTGAATTTTAGTTTTTTGTTGTAAACACGAGTTACCAACGTATATGAAAAAAAAAAATAAGTATTACATCGATGAAACATTCAATAAGAAGTTTGACAATTTCGGGTATTAACATACTTTGTTCCTATATACATATTCTCAATTCATGGGTAAACATGTAAAGGCAGTTTAAAATGTAAACCTAACTGTACAAATTTTACTTGAACATAACTACAGCCACGAGTTAATTGGTATTTATTTCATTTTGTCCAGATTTTACACTGAAAGTTAAAAGCAGTTCCGTGTACATCCCATAAAATGTTAAGATAAGAGAATTTTTCAATAAATTTCGTAAGGAATATCCTTACCCATCTTTTTTTTGTGTTAACGGGTCGGACTGATTACATTTTCGCAAATTCGCTAACAATGGCTCGCGCAAACAGCTGTGTTTGTTAGTCCACGAGTAATTAAAATTAAGTAATAAAAAATGTTTCAAACAGGATTGTATAACGAAATTCACCGTTTAATATTGTATATGAATTAAGCCTGTGCAATATTTGTTACTTATGAGTTAATCTGAAATTGCGATCATAAACTACTAAAGGTAATTAGTCCACTGAGCACAGTGGAGAAAGGATGGTTTTTATTTCTACGTCTTGTCATCTACTACACAGCCTCGGATATATTCACGTATGATTGCATAACAATAATTAAAGTGCTTGTAAATATTGAAATACAAGTTAGGTTTACAATGGATTTTTTCTTGAGGAAGATCGCTTGCATCATCTTGCAATCAAATGTCAAATGAAAGCAATACTTGCTGCCTATTAGTCAATAGGTGCTTTTCCTCAGGGGTCCCGCGTGACGTCTTTATTGTTAACCTTTGCCTCAATCAAAAATGCCTTAACAGAATTTATGACAATATAATGACTCAGAAAAATATTTTGTTGCAATTAATTTTTGTGTTTTAGATCCTAGAGTAAACGACTGGTTTTTAATGAGCTCGCCCTTCCCGACACTAGCGATGTGTTTGTCGTATGCTTATTTCGTTAAAGTTCTGGGCCCAAAATGGATGGAGAATAGGAAACCATACGATTTAAAAAACGTTATAATTTTATACAATTTAGTACAAGTTATTTTTAGTGCTTGGTTATTTTACGAGGTATGTTTTTCTTTGAACCCACGTTATTAAATTATTAAATTAAGAAAAATTTTAAATTGAGGACTAACATTAAGTAAAAATTATAATTTTTAATTTCAGAGTTGCGTGGCAGGGTGGCTCTCGCATTACAGCTTAAAATGTCAGCCAGTCGATTATTCGATGAACCCTTTAGCAATGAGGGTGAGTGCTTTTTAATATGTTTTACATTCAATACAACGTTTGCGAAAACGGGAAAATCCTGAATGATGAGTGTAGCACATTGTGCACTGGAGAAGTTGATTGCCAAGCCTTGATAACAAACAACAACAAAAAGATCGTTTGGTCTTTTGCTGTTCCGTCATTTGCTTGACCTTATAGCAGCTTACTGCATATACCTGCTCACTGAGATTCCCTTATCTTGTCCACCTGTAACAAACGACTAGAGCAATTTTCTTTATAACCTCGTGCGCACTTAATTGATGTATTTGCATCTCAGGAAAGAGAGTTAAAAATCTTTGATTTATTGGCGAGCGAAATAACGGAAAAGTCTTTATGGTTTGGAACATTGTAATCATTTATTTTTAGATGGCGAGAGGCTGCTGGTGGTACTACTTCTCAAAGTTCACAGAATTCCTTGACACGATTTTCTTCGTTTTACGGAAGAAAAACAACCACATATCCACACTACACGTTATCCACCACGGAGTCATGCCAATGTCTGTTTGGTTTGGGGTTAAATTCACCCCTGGTGGCCATTCGACGTTCTTCGGCTTCCTCAACACTTTTGTCCACATTATCATGTACTCTTATTACCTCGTCGCTGCTTTGGGACCACAATACCAGAAGTATTTGTGGTGGAAGAAATATCTTACCGCTATCCAAATGGTAATATAACTTAGATATTTTTCAATATAAGTAGATATGTATGTACATGCTAATAATAATAATTAACATAATATTATACCTACATAATGTGATAAATGATAGTTAGAGGTAAAAGTATTTATACCTATATTAATTTATTGTGTTGTCTAGATCCAATTCATTTTGGTCATGATTCACGCCTTCCAACTATTGTTCATCGATTGCAACTACCCGAAGGCGTTTGTATGGTGGATAGGGATGCATGCCGTTATGTTCTATTTCCTTTTCTCCAATTTCTACAAGCAGACCTACGTAAGAAAGTCCAAAGAAAGCAAACCGGAGCAAAACGGAAGACCCAAGAAGTCCCCCGTGGACATATGCTTCCCAATCCAAAGCAATCTGTACGACAGCACGGAAGCTAACGGAGTTAAGAAGGGTTACACTTCTTCGGAAACCTCCTCAAACATGAGAAACAGGGCCTACATTAACAGTGCCAAAGCATGACGCCCTCCGTCGCGATCGAATGGACGATAGTTGCTCTTAGGCGCAATTTTTTCTGTGATTCAACTTAAATTAGTTAAAAAAAACTAGCGCAAAATTTTCTCGGTGGTAGAAGTTAAGAAAAGTTTGCCAGATTTATTGTAATTCATAAATAAATTCTAATGCTTTAATAAGGTAAGCCCAAATGTTTAACTATAGTTTCCAAATGGATCTCTTTCATGACGAAAAGTGATGGAGAGTGATTCCGAAGGTTTTTGTTAAAGTATATTTATTGTAGCGTAAGTTTATTTTTAATATGTACTAGTAGCGGCTCTATGCAATAAAAATAATTATGTATCGAGATTTTTATAATATGCGAACAATAATATATTTTTATGTTATGTGGTAGTTTATTAATATATAATAAAGAATTTTAGTTTTAAAAATATACAGTTTTTATTCTCAAAAAATTCAAGAATTTATGTAGGTAACTTTATCCCCGCGAATGTATTAGATAATTACAATATGCGTCAGTAAAAAGGGTTGCATATCACCTGCTTTCTCAAACATTTTTAAGTGATCACGATTGGTTGCCTATATCGAGCAATGCGTTCTATTCTTCATCGTTCTTTACAACCATGGAATAAATCTTTAAATTTGTAGCGAAGAGACGGTGAAAGAGAGAGAGAGAGAGAGAGAGAGAGAGAGAGAGAGAGAGAGAGAGAGAGAGAGAGAGAGAGAGAGAGAGAGAGAGAGAGGGAGAGAGAGAGAGAGAGAGAGAGAGAGAGAGAGAGAGAGAGAGAGAGAGAGAGAGAGAGAGAGAGAGGGAGAGAGAGAGAAAGAGAGGAAAAGAGAGAGAAAGAGAGGGAGAGAGAGAGAGAGAAAGAGAGGGAAAGAGAGAGAAAGAGAGGGAGAGAGACAGAGAGCGAATTGTTCGATATAGGCAACCAGTCGTGAACACTTAAATAATAAATTTTATCCATACAATTTTCAAAGCACGTGGAAAACGTGCGTATTTGTACGGATAAAAATTTATATTTGAAAAATCCGAGTAAACCAATAGTCATTACTTATGCAGCGGTGGAAAATATTTGCTTAATATAATGATAATTTGAGTAGCCGCGCGTCAAGAAAAATATCTTTATGGCCATTTATTTTTAATTGGCGGGTTCTGTTTATAAACACGAATAGCCCATTTACACCAATTGTACCATCATTACTTTTATTTGCGTATGTAAAACGTTCACGTTTTTCGCAGAAATACCAAGTTTATTACAAATTATATATGCGAGATTTATTTTCCCTTTTTTCTAATGTTAAAAGAATATTATCTCTCGAGTTCTTAATATAGGGTGTTTCTGAAATAATTATGATGTATATATATATATATATATATATATATATATATATATATATATATATATATATATATATATAGGAATACAGGGTGTTTCGTCAGAAATTTCCCGCGTTGACGTATGTAAGAAGTTGTCAAACGTCAAACGAATCCCAATTACCCTATTAATTGGAACAAATTAAGGTTTCGTGGCGTAATAAATGGATTAACGTCAATGCGCCCAAGTTCGAAGAGATTAATAGAACCAGATTTTACCGTAATTACCTGATTTATGTTTAAAATCAGTTTATTGGATGCGTTATTGTATTGTCAAGTCCAGTGGATGCGTTCGTGACTTTCCGGGGCACCCGAGTGCTTGCTATATATATGCACGAACGGTCCGGAATATAAATGCTAACCTAAAACCCAGAAATTTCAAGTACGTTCAGCTATCAATATCTACCGGCTCTCCGACACGCCTTCTCTCAAATTATACAATGTGTTCAAATTGGTGATAAATCATAAATAAAATCATCGCGTTCTGCGAAAACTGGGCGTTTCTCAGTTAGGATCCGCGCAAACGGTCCTCCGGAGTATCCACTGGTTAATTTCGGTTGCACATCGCTGAAAGCTAACGTACTTCGTAGATTTTTCAATGCACATCGCGATACAAATTTCCTAAAATAAATAGTGAATCATCGCCCACTAGATTCAGTTCTGTGCACTCAACTTCGAATTTTCCAGTTCTTGAGGTGAGCTAATTGATTTTGTACATGTGTAGGTTAGGTGCAACCCCACCCTCGCATTCGCCCTCTATTCAAATTTAAGGGCTCTTCTTTCTGTAGATGCTTAATCAACAACCCTTGTTACTTGTTGCAATGCATATACATTAACCCACGTGGGTAACTCGAGTTTGCTCGGATAAAACATATGAAAAAATAAGAAAGCTCTATTTAGTTAAAGCTCCATTACTATTTCACAGTTCATATTGCTTTATATTAAATGCCCTTTCAAATTACTTACAGCATAAGCAATAACAAGATTTGTTTATATACGTAGAGTAAACAATAGGACATCGATGTTTCTTATATTATATAAACATATTAGGCACGTTAAAGGTTACATAACCGTAATAATCCCCGTGCAAATTACCTACTCTGCACTTCCCACTGGCCCATAAAAAATAACCTTCGTAGCCGTGAACATTTAAAAAGAACCAGGAAACATTCTGCCAATACAAATAGATATAAATGTCATGGGTGTAATGTTCTCTAAACGATATTTATTTGCTTCTTTATTTATATGTTTATTTACTATAATTATTACCTCTCTATCCTTGTCTAATACGTTATAATTCATTAGAAGTTAAAATAATTGAAGTAAGTGTGAAAGCAATTTTAATCTAGGAATTCTGCATCACGCTTGCTTGTTCTTCACCTGAACTACATCCATGCATACGTACAACTATCATTTGAATCGGATTCGTGAAGTAAAAGTAGCGAAGTTTTTATTTCGTGCTACATCAGTCAATCATCTCCACGTCGAAAAAACCTGCACAAAAAAACAAGGTGCCCCAGAAGAATGAGACTGATTTATTGGATCCAATTCGTAGCGCTAAATTTCCGCTTAGATTTGCACAAGGAACCCATTTTTAAAGCGGTTCAAAGTGAATCAGCGTTCCGGAAAAGTACAGCACGACAAATAGTATACTACTGATAATGTTTTATGTCCTTGATGTATGCATACTCCGTGATGTCGATGCCGAATTAATTTGAAACCGTGTAAATTGCACACACTATTTATTATACGAATGTCCTATACCCGCACAATTGGCGGAGGCCCACCATCAAAAGTATGTCGATGCGTAGGTACACATGCTGAACCAAATTAAGTGTCCTCTATTGTTAACTCTGTTATGTATTATTAAAGATACATATTTGTTTTATTTCGCGACAAAGTCATTTTTAGCGTCGATTAAGATAATATAATGGAAAAAACTATTGAGTTTTTGATAGCAGTTTTAAAGAAACGTGACAATTTTTTTTAACTTAATTT
The DNA here is from genome assembly GCA_033557875.1 of Quadriops clusia. Lineage (NCBI taxonomy): Eukaryota > Metazoa > Arthropoda > Insecta > Coleoptera > Hydrophilidae > Quadriops > Quadriops clusia. The sequence continues at coordinate 17,061 of JAWQRP010000705.1, forward strand.
TGTACATTTTCTATGAAACTACGATTTTTTCTCTTTGTATATTTAAATATACAGGGTGTCCCATCCTCGGCGGATCGGTGGATTGTGGCTTTATTACTGAAGATAGACCAAATGTGTAAATACAAAACTTATATAGCATTAAAAAAGGTACCTTCTTAAAATATTTTTGATCTCCTAATATAATTAGGGAACGTGCAGGGGACATCAAGTTCATTTTCTTAAATGGCACCTCACCATTTTAAATTTTTTTCTTAAACCTACTTATTTAGACCTTTCCAATGGTACCGGGTTTGTAGTGTCTAAACTCCACATTTTTCGAGATATTAATTTTTTTACATAATTTTTAGCTAAAACATTACTTAAAATTAATTCTCAAAGAAACGGTTAAAGGTGAGGGTTTTAAATTGATCGGTGCTTCAAGGGGAAGCATGCCCGATGCGAATCCACTCTGTTTCACTTTTCTGTTACTAAATGGGGGCTCAAAAATGTTTATTAAAAGCGCTAAAATTGAAATGGCACTAACTCATTTTTTTTAAATGGAATGATATTATATTCTTGTCATATTATAAAAATAGATTAAAAATTTAGTCTTTTTGTATAACATTCCCTATACCTAAATCTAACCGATTGTGGGTTGAGGGTTCCTACACAAGAATCGCACAAAATTTTAATCCACAAGTACACAACAGTTTTCACGAGTTATACATACTTCAATGAATTACATTATTAAAATGTCAGTTGATGTTATGTATTCACAAACACCTATGATATGTTCTTATACACATTGTGCAAAGAGCAGAACAGCAAAAATATAGTAGCGAACAGGTTTACGATCGGAGTGAATATTAAATTTTTGCTCCAATGTTTTTACATCTGATTGTTCTATTAAAACGAATATTTTTTTTAAGTCAAGAAATTATAAACAACTATTTGGGAACAAATAAATTTAATGAACAACGTAACCTTGCAAACTTCACCAAAACAAATAAATTCGAATATAAATCTTAACTAACACAACAACAAATTTTTTACAAAATATGTTAACAGTAATTTTGGCGAAAAATGCGAACGAAATAAACAGAATTTCAAAATCATTCGGACATTACATCAAATGTTCAAAGGTTCGTCTATTTTCTTGAATACACAATTCTAGTCGCCTATACCAAGTTTGCCGAACATTTCGTAAAGTTTGTTCGTTTATATTTCTGAACACGTCAGTAATTCGTTGTTTCATATTTTCTATAGTGGTAGGTTGAAATTCGTATACTCTAGCTTTAACATAGCCCCACAAGAAAAAATCAAGTGGGGTTAAATCAGGCGAACGCGGCGGCAACGCAATTGGACCCATTCGTCCCAGCCATTTTTTCTGGCTTCCAGGTATTTAGAAACTCTGTCACTCTGCGGAGAGAATGAGGAGGGGCACCATCATATTGAAAGTACATAATATTTCTGGTTTCCAACTCTACATTTTCTAAAAGGAGGGGTAACTGATGATGTAGAAAATTCAAGTACATTTCTACATTTAAAATACCATTGAAAAAATATGGACCAATTACATGATTTTTTATAATTCCGCCCCAAACATTTAGCCTCCATTGGTGTTGAAAATCAGCCCCTCTTACCCAGTGGGGGTTATCTATTACATAATAGTGCATATTATGCTTGTTAACTACACCTACATTATCAAACGTAGCCTCGTCACAAAACAATATGACGGAATTCTCCTCCATAGCATGCATAATGTAGCAAAAATTTTCTCGATTGATACAATTTCTTTCAGTTAAACTTTGGTGCAAATGTAAATGGTATGGATGGTATTTGTATTTTTTTAGTATTCTATTGATACTTGTCTTACTATCATCTAAAGTTCTAGATATTTTCTGGGTACTTGTCGTTGGATTTTCTTGTACTTCCAACAGTACATCTAGTTGAGTATCCTCGTTACAAACTTGAAGATTTAGTATGTTGCGTTTTTTGTAATTGATGCTACCTGTTTCTTCGAAGAGGTTTTTAACTAACTGCATCGCAGCAGGTGTTACAGTGTAATTAGGAAAATCTGCATTGAATAATCTTGATGCCAACAATGGATTTAAATCTCCCTTTCCCAAATAATACACCATATCAATTAAATGTTCACGGGGATACATACTTCAACGTTTTGAGTTACTATATTATTACAATGTCAAATTAAATTGACAAATACATTTTACTGTAGAATAAAAGTTTCTGCGGTGTGTATTCGATCATTATTTATTCGATGACTTATAAACATTCATAATTTAAACTTTAAAAATAATTATTTACTTTTTTTTATAAATTCTGAATAAGTGAAGAAAGTTTTAACGAAAATATATTAGTTTACTTAAAAATTGCTTAGGGAACTTTCTTTTTCTAAAAATCGGTTAGATTTAGGTATGGGGAATGGTTACATAAAAATATTACATTTTTAATCTATTTTTATAATATGAAAAGAATATAATATCATTCCATTTAAAAAAAAATGAGTTAATGCCATTTCAATTTTAGCGTTTTTAATCAACATTTTTGAGCCCCCATTTAGTAACAGAAAAGTGAAACAGACTGAATGCGCATCGGGCATGCTTCCCCTTGTAGCACCGATCAATTTAAAACCCTCACCTTTAACCGTTCCTTTGAGAATTAATTTTAAGTAGAGTAATGTTTTAGCTAAAAATTATCAAAAAAAAATTAATATTTCGAAACATGTTGAGTTTAGACATTACAAACCCGGTACCATTGGTAAGGTCTAAATAAGTAGATTTAAGAAAAAAATTTAAAATGGTGAGGTGCCATTTAAGAAAATGGACTTGATGTCCCCTGCACGTCCCCTAATTATATTAGGAGATCAAAAATATTTTAAGAAGGTACCTTTTTTAATACTATATAACTTTTGTATTTACACAATTGGTCTATCTTCAGTAATAAAGCCACAATCCGCCGATCCGCCGAGGATGGGACACCCTGTATAGAGGAAAAAAGAAAAGAAAAAATGCATCGAATTTCAGAAATGTGTATTATTTGGAGTGATATTCAAAGCTGTAGAAGGACATATTCCTCCGCCAGGGAAAACACATCAGCAAACTCATCGATATGGCTGACGTCTGAGTTTTTCAATTATGTTTCCAACAGGAGAATTAGGACGGGTACCACACATTCCGTACGACAAACGCACTACTACAAAAAAAGAAGTTTGTTTTAGTGAAAGAAGTATAAGTATATGTATAAATCAATGGTAACGAATATCTGTTTTACTTCTATTTTGGAAGTCCGACAAATTACTCAGCAATACATCGTAGATATTCTATGTAAAGATTGAGGAAAATAGATTGGTTTGGTTGAAGATCAATCAACGAAAATTTAAAGCACAAACCTATGAACAGGCAAAAATTTCCATGGTACTCGGCGAGGTTATTGTATACGAAGCGCTATCTAGTAAAACGCTACAATTAAACGACTACGAAGCAGTATCGAATTTTAATCTAAAGGTTATAATTTAGATCAAAAGGTCGTAATTTACATAGGTTTAGGATATAGTTTGGGCCTAAAATTCCACCCTAGGAAATTGTTATAAGGGAAATTAACCAAAGTTCCAGAAACAAAGTTCCATGTTTTCTTTTTTCAGTAGTGTCCCCTTCGTTAAATACCAAAACTAATGCTCGCCAACTACGTATTCCTAAACCAACCGCCGAAGACTTTCGTGAATGTTGCCGGGGAATTTCGACCACAAAGCTTCGGAACTAGACCTCATGGAGCCCCTTCCTATTACAATACACCTGCATCTGTGCGCTGCTGTGTTGTTTTAATCTTGGGGAAGTGCGTGAGGGTGCGAACTGGGTGATTTGGGGGTGGGGTTTGAGGGGGTGAAGGTTTGAAGGTACAGGGTAGAGGGATGGAGTCTATAGGATGCACGGTAGAAATAGAGAGAGAGAGAAAACGAGTATAGTAGCGACAAGGGCGGCAGGTCCTGTATTATCCTATTCCATCTCTAGTGGAACTCGCAGCTCCAAGAGTTCCGTTCTAAAGGTTGAGGTTTTGTGGTCCGGGCATATTTCATCAAACTGCTCATCCACAGCCGTCTGTCTGCCGTTCTACTTTATAATACAATCCGCCTGGATGTGCGTGAACCTACACAAATGTTTGCCCATATTTCACTTCCCGCATCCATCAGCTCCCTCTCATGTTTGGGGAATTAGAATTATTAGACGAAACCCAATTTTCTTTGGCACACACTTCTCTGAAACGCACCTATACACACAATGGAACCTAAAAGAATTTGCGCAAGAAATTACAAATTAATCAAACATACAAATAATTTGCATAACACTTTAATACCAATTTATAGTGAGTATACCTTTCATCCATCTCTTAGGGACTGTCCATAAATGACGTCACGGAAATTGTGGTATTTTTTTAAAATTAACTAAAGAAACCTAGGGCTATTAAGATACTATAGGCTTGAAAATAAACTAAAAACCTAGGACAATTAAAGCGTGACATCATTTATGGATGGCACCTTACCACATCCTTCAGACTTCTCTCATGGCCACAAGGGGGCACATGCATTCGTCTGTTTCGCCTATTCAAGCCTCCTCTCCGCCGGAAAGTCGAGTGAGGCAAAAAAGTATCTCCTCTTCTCATCAGATTGTCACACACGCATCTCTTGAAACCCCATTTCCACTTTAGCTCGTTCCGTTCATCTGCACCTCCGCACACCTCCGTGTTCGCTATCAAACCGTCAATCTCAATTTGCCTAGCTGGCAACGTCTTCGAGAGTAATTGGAGGAAGAGGCGCTCATACTGAGCATCCGGGCTTTCCGTCAGACGTAGACGTCTTGCTGTGAGAAATTAGTTTTGGTTTTTATATATTTTCCGAATGTGTGGACCCGTTTGGAATCTCGTCACTTGCATCAGGATGCCTTCTCCCGCGATTTGAATAAATTTGTTTGCTTTTGCACTTATGCTCGCCCGTCAGAGTAACACGTCACACAACAGTAACAAGCCTAAGGATCATCACCATTCGGCGAAAACCCGAATTAATTGAAGGCATTATTCCCTACTTACTCGAAATTTACCACTTCAACCAAATTCCCCACTTTGGCAAAATTCCCCTCTTCCAAATTCCCCACTTTAGCTAAATTTCAGGGCCCACTATTCCATCTCATCCGCGGAAATAGTTCCACCTCATTGAAACTTTACATACCTAGTTGCTCCAGTTAGCCTTAACGAAGCGGGAAAGCAACAAGGGTTGCCGCGATCCCATCCCACCCGATCCTTTATTTCGTCCTGCTGTAACTAACTAAGCAGTAGGCCTTGGTTCGGAATGAAGAGGATAAGGCGAGCCGGGGAGGAAGGAGCGAGTTTCAAAGTCCGAAATTTAATAATTTATGCAAATTCCTATAACTTGCCGATATTAGACTGCTCTGGTAGTTGGTCCCTTCGTTCCGAGCGGGCTGAGCCCCCGTCCCCGCGCCGAAAAACCGCCCCCGCGGAAATACAGTGCTCTGCGGTGCAATATGCATAATTTTGTTATAAAAGTTTTAATGCGTGACACGTTTGACTCCGGAATTCGAATTCGGTTCGATGCGATGGCGCATTTCCGATTCTTAGCTGAATTTGCGCGAACGTGCCGTCGATGGTTTCCGATTTATTCTATAATATTGAATATTAAGATGTTCTGTACTTTAGGGGTTCGGTTTGGCGTCCCGCTCCTCTTCGCGTAAATTACCAATTGAAAAATCATCTCGAACGTCTCAGGAACCATGCTATAGAAGAAGTAATTTGATGAGATAACGAACGTCTCATGAGCGGGCTCATGAGCCCACCATCTCGCGCTTCAACCCTCCATATAGCTGTTTACGTTCATAAATATTTAATCTACTTTAATTTAAATCCAAAAGCACATACACAAAGTGAATATTTCGCAGGGTAATATTTTACTTAACGGAACTTTTTCAATTAATACTTAACGCCTGGCTGGGAATTTTAAAAAGAAACAACAACGACGGATCAATGTGGCCTGATTTATATTTCCATAGGCAACCCGGCTTATTAGAATAAACAAAGTGAAGCTTGGCTGCATTTTAATTATATTGACGGGCGTCTGTCCTGGATTCCTTGATTCTTCACTTATTTATGTATACACGTCATATAATTGCACATTTTCAAACACACACACAGCATCAAAACATCGTTGATTTTGGCAGATTGATCTGTTGTCAACGTTACTTGTTTGTTTACTTCTAAGAGACGTCAGTTTTTAGTATAGTCATCATCTTATTTTTTTATCCCTGAGTTGTTTTAAATCATCGCAGCTCACTTATTGCTGTGAAGGGTTAACTATCTGCTGTTTATTTGCCATCCCGTAGACCGTGAAGCATCTTGAAGTTGAGTAAGTAATAATTACAGTAATCTAAATTAAGTGTAACATATATGGAAACAAACGTAACTATACCTATATATTCACTATTTGCAACAATTTAAGTTTTAAATTTACAAGACCATACTACTATTACTTTTCTATAATATAATATAATTTATATTATTCTTTTCGTAAACACTACCTCAATAGAATGAAGATTTAAGACGGCCGCATTTAAAATCTCCAGGGAAGTATATTACACATTCAAAGCCCAAATTAACCCCCAGAAAAGCTCCCAGTAATATGTATGTGGCCCAATCGGAAGGGCCGGCTTTTGATCGAGATTCGGTCCTTCTGCGTTTTGTAATTCCAATGAGGGGCGCCGCAAAGTTTCACCGCCCTCGGGAGAGCGGCAAAAACGAAAAGGGGACCGGTGTTTACGCAAAATGCTCGGGGTTTTTTAAATTCGGACTCGGAAAATATATAAAAAGTTCCCGGCATTTATAATTAATTCATTACTTTTTTTGTGTGCGCCTGGGGGACTCCGACCGCCACCGCCGCCGACTCTGCGCCGGTGGCGGTGGTGGCGGCGATAGCAATTGTTGCGCGTTTTCGCGCGCCGTTTTTTGTTTCGGCCCCCTTTGTGTAAGAACAATGTCGTTAAAGCATTTTAAGGTCCTACAGAAGGGGGAATATTTGGTGCAGGGCGCAATGGTTTTGTTAAATATTAAGGTGACCGTATTTTTATGTGCGAAATGTCCGTTTTGAAACTAAATTAAAAATTATTTAAAAACGAAAGGCATTGGTTGAAATACGTTAATATTGATCTTATTATACTCTGGGTGACGGGTAATTTCAGTTGGGTAGTTTAGTGTTTTTTATTTTTTAAACAACAGTACAATGTAAGGGAAAACGATTATCAAAATATGAGGTATTCGCGTTGGAATGTTGTTTAAATAAATATTTGGGGTAATAATTGTCTTCTGCGTTTTTTTGATTGTTTTCTTTTGTCGATTTTCAGTTTGGACATTGTAGGTTACTATGATATGAATACGTGTATATATTTATACGGGTATATATTTATACGTGTATACATTTATTAGGAAACAATTTGTATGTATGTACAACCAAATTAAACCAAGTAAATTATTTTAGGCGCGCCTATGTGTTGCTTGACACCTCACCCTTTCAACTTTCATGAAACAATCGACATCTCGTTCTCTAGCTGAGCTGATCGATGGCGTACTTTTTGATATT
>JAWQRP010000706.1:0-24663 GCA_033557875.1 Quadriops clusia
GATAGTGCAAGTTATACCAAAAATTGTCTGATTGCGTGCAATATGCATCAGGTGTGTGTCCTTACGCATCGATGGAAAATAATTCAAATATCTCCTAAAGGGTGCGATTTAGGATGGTCACATGGGGTATCTTTTCTATTGTAAATTGAACGAGGATTAATATGCTGCAAAGTTATTAGAAAAATTTTTACTAGTATTCAAATTATACTGTAAAAACCATGCCAACCCTCTTGTTAATTGCAATTTAAGGGGGTTGCTTTCGTGGATATTGAATTTTCTCAATACGTGAGGATTAGGGATGTTAAACTTAAGACGCCAGTGTAAAAATTAGCTCGTTAGTGCAAAAAATGACCAAGTTATACCAAAAATCGTGTGATTTTTACTTAACTTTGAGGGGCTGTATCTCCCTAGGGCTTGAAGATCGGACAGGGGTCAATAGGGACTTTTCAGCTTCTTTTGGTGAGTACTATATGTGGTGTAAAGGAAGGGGTGTAATTTTGAAACGCCCTGTATATATATTCCGTTTTATATAGCAAGAAAATATTAATAGCTTATGGTAAATAATATGGATCAATTCGAACGGGAAATTCCATTCTAATCATTTACATCGCAAAATGTGGCTGAATACTGCGGTTTAGCGGTGGGCCAATGTAAAAGAAGAAGAAAAAGAGAAACTCTAAAATCTTCTGCCGACTCTAACTAAAGATTAAACAAAACAAGATTTTCTGGAACGTTAACAAACTGATTAAAAATGAGACTAAATCTCAGGATTTTCAGAAGCAACGTAAGAGCAATGTTTACAAAATCTTCTCATTTTTAAACGGAACAATATTATTAGAGGAAGCAGTGAAATGAAAACCAGGTACCTGTAATAAATTTGCGTCTCTTTTACAACCGCCCACCGTCAGGTATTTGTGTAATAAAAGAATACATAATTCAACGCAAACATCCCCCCGTTTGCGGAGCGCCGGTTAAAGGGGAAGAGAGCCTTTGGGGAAGCAGGGCTTCGGAAAGCAAGCTAGGAAAGCAAGCTTTGGAAAATGCGACCTTATTACGTAAAAACTACTTCAAACCGGCTCCAGGTACAAAATTCAATCAAAAAGCTTTTATCTCCGCAAAGTTTCTCTTTTGCAACTTTTAATGAATGCTGAGTAATATGATTAAGTCCGCTATTGAGTTAGCATTTCACTGTGACGCGACAATGCGTTTATTTCCTCTGCAGGTTTTCCCGGAAGAGGATCTAGTGAAGGGATAACCAACGGCGCAAATTACAGAGCGAAACTTTTATTTTATCCGACTCCCCGGCTGAGGAAAAAGGATGAGAATAAAAATAGCAGATGTATAAATTAATTAAAGCAATTAGTTTAACGAACATTCAAAGCTAGGTACATACATTATTGTTGTACATCTTTACATCATTGTTACATCCACGGCAAAACCTCTTCTTTGAACTCGATAATTATCGTCAAGATAAGCAATAACTAATTTCCAAGTGGAGTATTGTACTGCTCTTTTTTAAACAATAAAAAAATAAATTAAAAAAAGTAAATTAATTGTTGGACAAAAATTGTTAAAATAACTATTAGCTTAAATTCTAATATCATTTCTCCTCGTCCACGTCCTTGAGTTTCTGCCTAATTTTCAATTCAGCCAGGATTCCGTCGTATTGTTCCCCAGCAACACTTTCTCTCGGCCTTAAAGGTTTCGCAGGTTTGATACTGCTCTCGGCAAAGGATCCAGTTCTATTCAATGTTGCTTTAAAGACTCCTGGGTAACCGTTCAAGTACATCTGCTGTACCTTTTCATAATCTGGATCGCCCTGGCCCTGGAAGAGGAAACAATTTGCACGATTAAGCCACACTCTTTACAGATTAGTTAATTAGTAACAACGAAAACGGTACTCACCTGATTGTAACCATATTCGTAACTTTCAGGATACTGCTTATTTACTCCTGCAGGGTTGTGTACTCCTGCAGGATGGCCAACAGGATACGGAGAATGGTTGGGAGGATAAGAGGTATTGCTTCTTCCGCTCGCTTCGCTATAATTAGACTTCTTCCTGGACCTGCTATTATCCGATTCTCCCGAATCCGACGCATTATCATACTCGTACTCGGTAGGTGGCGCTTTGGTATTTTGTTGTAACGCCTTAGGATCCAAAATCATTTGAGATTTGGTGTGGCCCATGTGTTGGTTCTCCGTGTAAGAAGGCTGAGAAGTCAGCTTGTACTTCCCTTTACCAAACGGAATAACATTTGGCGTAATGGTGGCCCAAACTGGTCCCCTATGGCTCTCCACCAATCCCCTCTCCTTAAGCCTGCCATCTTTGGTTACCACCGTTTTGGTGAATGGGACCTTTTTGTAACTTTGGCCGTAAGGACAATCAACCTCGTGCGAGTAAGAACTTTCTCCAAAACGTTCTCTTGTAGGACATCCCCAATTCCGGTAGATGCAAGGAAATATTATAATTTGTAGAATGGTTTCCAGGGCGATGGGCCTGAAGTACAAGCTCAAGTCTTTGTTTTTGGTGCATCTGTGGCAAATTTGTCTATTGGATTGATCCACGTAGATAGGGGGACAAGAGAGGTAGTATTGGCACTCTGTGCAACTTAGTTTTGGTAAAATTGACTCCGGGATATCCATAAATCTGATACCTGCAAAACCCAAAGTAGTCAACTTCTTCTTTATCTCTTCTACATATTATAATTATTATTATTGCAAATTTTAGCCCACATAAATCCCGGTATTCTAACGCTCATCTCTTAGCATGGAAATCATTCAGAAGAGCGAGGATGTGTAAACTTAAGCTGCGTCTTTCACAGGCTCGAGTTGCTTCCGGAACATTGTACTTACTTTTTCCCTGCGGGAAAATTCCGGCGCGAAAGCCTCTGAGAAGAGCAATAAAATCTTGATGCGGGCCCGACGAGCTATAAAAGTTGACAGCTTCACGCGTTACCCGTTTCAATTGGTCCCAGCTCAAGCTCAAAAATGCTTCACTTATCCATTGTCTCTTAACTTGTATATACAATTTATTAAGCTCGAGATGATGAGCCTTTTGTTATCACTTTTTCCTTTATTATTAGCTTATTTATGTAAGCAGTCATGACCAATTATAGATTTGATATTTTCCGGCTTTGCATATTATAATCTTCGAGATATAAAATACGATACTGATCTAAGCCTTTATCTAACTAACGTAATCCCCTATAAACTAACCACCAACAGTATTTAAAAGCTTTTTAAAAAACAAAATCTCAAGTACGCATAAACTAATAGGTATGCATACGTTTGTCCCCTTATCTAAGTTATTTACGATTATTATGACCAACGCTATCAATTGTATCACAACCGGGGCAAAGTTTCAACTATCTTACCTTCATTGAAATCCATTCTATTCTTGGCCTTGAAAGCCACCGATGGGTTCACAAAGAAAGCAGAGCAACTGCTACTGTATTTGCAATGTTTTTCATGGTTCTGGACGCTGCCCCATGGTAAAAGTTCAGGACAATGATCCTTCCAGTACATGCAAGGAAACTTGAAAAATTTAGCCACCTCTACGTAGAGTTCTGAGCGGATACAAAACGAATCCTGACTTCGACATCTTCCACAAAGACTTCTTCCATTAGCGACAATGGTTATTGGTCCACAGGATAAAAAATTTAAGCAATTCTGGCAAGTCAGGTATTGGAGCACTTGATTGGGAATTTTAAGAGACGCCATGGTTTCCGTAGATTGAATAAATAATATTACTTATTATTTATTATTAATATTAGAAACTAAATGATTGTTGACACTTCACAAGAACAACACATGACACCTATCGCCCGATGGAACGCGTCTGGTCGTATAAAAACAGAGCAAAGCAAAATATACTGATGACCTGCTTATTATTGATAGATAGCACTATCTAGTTATCTGAGATAGTACTTAATAACCGCATTTACTTTGGGGAGATTAGATATATGTCTACTCACTCACAATACATTCAAAATAATCTCCCCTGATTACGTGCTTAAACTTTAGAGTGCATTTTTTTCGTTTTCGGCAATAAAGCGTATCGATTGTTCAAATTGTTTCGATTATGAGAATCTTAATTTATTACCACTTCGCCCCGTAATTATCCCTCGGAGTTTACTCGTTTTCTTTCCAGGTCATCGGAAATTGCATCTCATTCCTTTATTAATTTATTCGTTTTATTAAGCGAGTCGAGAACATCGAGGTTATTAAGAATGCATTTCGGAAAACGAGCGGGTTTCCAGCAAAATAAACGTCGGGCTGCAATAACGCCATCGTTATTAATAGGAAGCAGCAAACGACTTTCCCGGGAAAGATTTCAGATCATTAGGAAATTCTTTCTCATTTCCAATAATTAATTTCTCTAAAGTAATGGATTCTATTTCATGTCCCGTTGCGAGTAGATGAGGAGCTCGTCTCCTTCGATTTATACAGGAAATTGAGTGATTTTAAGTAGGTTTAATAGATATTTATAGACCAAGGGAGTTAGACAACGTATTGCTCCTGAGAATTTGGTTAATGCCCGAGTCGAGCGTAGCGAGTAAGTTCTACATATGCATAATATTATTATTGTTGTTACTGTTGTATTATATCAATTTTACTATACAAGCATATTACATACTTATAAGGATATCATAATTTTGAAAGTATGTATTGTGAAGGTATGAAGATAGGTTACGCGATTCATGCAAATAAGGGTCTTATCAAAAAGGAGATTTGCCAGCGCCAGATGTTTCCAAAAGCTGGAAAATGTTTCCCAGAAGTCAAGCGGTAGGCGAACAATAGGCTACGCAAAGAATTGCGCCGACAAAGGTCCTATTCAAAAGAACATCTCGAGGAGGCTGAAATAGCCAAGGTCGCTCTAATGAGAAACATATGGTCGGCAGATTGTCGATAGCCAAAATCGCATCCGGGGTGCCATAAAGCTACAGTAGTACCAAATTTCGATGGTTAAAAAAATGAAAGTCCCAACGTGAGAGGGCGTGGTCGAATAAAGAAACCAAATGTGTCCGGTTGGCCGCAAAGGATATGTGCTAAACGGTGGTTGGTTGCTCTTAAGCGTGGGGTAGCCGCGTGGAGGGGCGAGCAGCTCTGATTGGGCAAAATAAAACCAGTCAGCCATTGACAGGGAGGACGTGAGTCGGTCAGGGTTGGTCGTTAGCAGCCTTCTTTCGGGACAGTCACGAAGAGAAAGTTGAGTCGGGCAGTTGACACGGTCAGTTATTGAGAAAGGTTCAATAGGGGCAGTCGATCGAGTGAGCTAGCTGGTGAAGAGAGTCTTTGGGAGGTAGTCCCAGAGGGCAGTCGATTAAGTGAGCTAGTTGGTGAAGAGAGTCTTTGGGAGGTAGTCTCAGAGGACGGTCGATCCGAGTGGGTTGAATCAGGAGTCAGCCGAGGTTTCGTGGGATGAGTTCGTCGTGATGAATTGTTCAGTGTCTTTGGGAATATCATCAACACCATTCTTCTGGGAGCTATTGGATTCGTTGACTGCCGTCTTCAGACGTGGGACTCGATATAGACTAAGGATATTTGTTTTCTTCTTTCTTTATTTTGTTCAATTTCATAGTGGGAGATTGTTTTGTCGCTGGTCGGGATTGTTGTTTTCACTAGTTGGGCGTTGTGTTGTTTGGTTGTTTTCGATGAACGCCGCCAGAGACCGTTTCTCTCTCGCTCACACACACACACATACACACACGCACACACACCAATCAATTACGGTCGACCAATAAACATAACAATACAATTCAATCGATAACATCTTGCAATAACAAAGTTTGGGCCCAACTAATTCAATAAACGGTTACAAATTTGCTACAAATCAATTCAATGAATAATTACATTACGATACAGAGGTAGCACGATTACAGAACGATTATAAAGGTAGTGATTACTTAACGATTATAAAGGTAGTACGATTACAACGGTAGTACGATTACAAAGGTAGCGATTACATAACAAATAAAAGGTAACATCAACTTAATCACAATCAAAGATATCTCGTTTTCATGATAATTAAAAGGTAAACTGCAGTTCAATAAACAATTAATAATTCATTCTTACTCACCAAGGTCATTCAATTAAATCAAATTCAGGGTAAATCAATTCACCATCAAATGTTTTACGTTATGATGAAAGTTTGCTTACATTTTATTATTTTAAATGTGTATTTAATTTAATTGATTCCTTTTCAGCTAATTTCGTATTATATTTTTGGTGAGGTGCAACCGTAGGTTTAATTGTCGCGTGGTCAGTTTCATTTCGGAGATAAGTGTTGCCATTTTTGCCTTTTATTAGAGGTCGAGGGCTTCTGATTGGGATTGCGCTTCCTGGAGCTCGGTTCAGTGAGAAAGGGTTGATTACTGGGATACCAGACGGTAGCTTTCTTCACCCGTTCGTCCGGATTTCGTGTCCATCAGTGGAGCGTTACTCCGGGAGCCCCTGGTTTGTGGATCCACATAGTGGTGAAATGGGTCATGTTGTCGGGTAATGTAATAACATCCTGGTGGAACTGTCCTTTTATTCCTGTTAACCACTTTTGTTTACCTTAACGCTTAACTTCGGGATGTTACTGGCTGCGTTGCTTTGGAACCGCGTTTGTGCCGAGCCATTTAAATGTTGTCACCTAGTGCGCCGCGACGTTGCGGCGTGCCACAGAGATTCCTATGATGACGGTGACGATTGTTGAAGGTTTTGCTGGAGATCAATTCTAAATCCTGAGCTTCTAAAGTTCGAACTTGTAGATCATTTTACCACTGAGGGTCCCTCCGCTACGTCAGTTTGTGGTGCGCTGAGTCGCAACACTCGCGTCTTGCCATTTTTCATTTGTCATATAAATTTTCATAGTTAAAGAATGAAAGAGGGCTTTCTTAGTAACCGAACTTCCCAAGCATTAAAATCATTGAATAATTCATAACTAAGTTAAAAGCAAGCAGTTAAAGTCACACAAATCACACACACAGACGCACGAACGACTTGACGTTCCAATTGAATTCATTCTTCATCCAAATTTCAATTTGTTTACTCTCAATAACAGTTCTCACCTTAATGGCGTTAATTTTCTTTGAAAACGACGAGAAAGGGTTCCCACTAAATGCTAGACGATCACAGGTAATTTTGGCCAAATAGAGTTTCGGGTTGATTTGAATCTCCCGCCGTGACCAGGATTTGAATATTTCCTTAATCCTGGATCCTCAAAAATTAATTGAGAGATTCTCCTCAACGATCTTAGATGCCCCCCCTCAAACGTCACAGTATAATGTGTTCGAAATTATTTTTTTTTAAATATTTTTGATATTATTATTTTATTGTAATTATTATAGTTACATATTTACATCCTGGACTTTTACTTCCCATTGTTCATTTTGCCTCGTATTGCTTATTGGCGACAGAAATAAAATATCACTCGAATGCACTAATCTGATATAAGTACCAAACAACGCAGGAAGTGAACATTTTTATCGAATATCTGACAAAACGATACATCCGAGGAGAAACGATAACAAATTGTATCTCGTTAGGAATGCTCGTTAACGTAAGCCCTACATTAATGAAAGCTTTCCGTATTATAGATAATGACTGATAATTGTATTGATGCGCTTTTTGTTTTCGTCCTGGAAGCATCGTTAAAAAGCAGATCAAAAGCGAACCTTTTAAGTAGTGGCACTGGAATAATAATTAGTTTAGAAGACTGAAATATCAAGCAATTGGAAATAAATCCTGAATAACTAGCGACAATAAATTGATAGTGACGAAGGAAAATAAAACTATAACATGATAGTTAATGTCAGGCAAACTGTTGAATGGAATATAATAAGTACAATGGGAAATACTTACAAAGGTAGTAGTAGCTCTCCTGAAGGGCTATTTTTAGTCTCGCCAGGAAGACATTAAGGCGTGGGATCTTGGTTAACTGAAATTAAACTCAACCATGTTTATAGCATCCTGAATGTACATTTAAGCGATTGTCAAGCGGCTGTTGCGTCAGCCAATTTAATTTCCCCGCAGTAAGTGAAACTGTACACCCGATTATTTAAGTTAATGTAACACGTGCCATCAAAGCGGCTTTCTAATAATGACCATTAAACAGATTAAATGGTGATAGGCTAAAATATAGGATTCTATTATACCAATAGAAATGATACCTATTAAGTAGTTTAATAATAATAGTAGTATTATATAATAAACTCATACAAGTATAATATAATACCATTGAATATAGAGTATTTAAAGAAGGCCAATCCTATAGCCCAGAAATTCCATTTTTTTTTGTCTAGGCGAAAGTGATGGCGCACAGTGGTGATTAGCGAAACTTGATGACGCAAAGTATGGTTGGTATAAAAGTTTTACAGATACCTTTCTGAACAATTCGGCAAACATCTCTTTCTGACAGAGCAATCAAAAATAGCATTCAGTGTCAGCGGTTTTCATATGCAAACTGCACAATGCGTTTGTCAAATTTGACAATTGTTCCAAGAACTAGGTTATGTTGCATTTTAAATGACCGATATCTTTACTACTGCCCTCTATCATTGAGGTTAATATTACTTTACTAAATGCGCAAATGGATGTAAAATCAGAACTGTTCTAAAACAGAAAACGAACACAAAAAGGTTCTAAACTCAGCCGATAGGTGGCCCAATATACGATATACTCTTTTTCTTCATCAAGCAACATAGGTATTGCCAACCTTATTGAAGAAAATAAGAAGAAGAAGCGGTGTAGGTTGACGGACCGGCAAAAATTAGTGTAATTTGTTTCAAAATGGAGAATGCCTACGAATTTGAAAGTAGTAAGAATTATTTAAATGTTACTAGCTTTAACGGTCAACGGGAAAGTAGAGCTTTCATAATAATTATAAATACAGTGGACTTCGCTTAGGCAAACGTGCAGAATAGGGAACCCAATATTAACATTATAAAATCTATTACAAATACTTCTCTTAACCCATTAAGGAGTTAATGTCTGAAACTAAACCATGTTTTTAAACTTAAATTATATCGCCGCTCTTTTGTATAATAATCAATTAAGAAAAGTATAATTGCTTGTAATTCACTTATATTTTTTTGGTATTGATATAAAATAAAAATTCTATTCCCAACGTTTAAATATAACATGAAATAAAATAATGTTAAAATATAACAAATAAAGTGTTTATTTATTTTCTTCGCCTATTTAATTTACCTGTGAATGTTTCTTTTGGGTATGGTCTACTACTACTATAATAAGATTAATACAATTTTTTCAACATTTCGTTTAATATTTCAAACTTCTTCAGGGGTATATTTACATGAAACAAAAAGTTATAAAATTCCTATTGTTTTCATTGATTGATAATTATATTTAAAAAAAATTTATAGTTTATCTAAACTCTTGATATAACAAAAAATAAGGTTACCTTAAGAAATATTTCTATTTATGCTAATATAATTTAAAATATATTTAGCATTTTTAATTACTTTTAGAATAATTATCTTTACATCAAACAATTTTATTTATTGTCTTGAGCCCTGAAATTTCAATATTATTTTTCTTTTTTGCATATTTAGGTCTATTAATGGAATAAGTTTAATCTTTCCAACGTCCGTCTTTTGTTTAAAACTTTTTAATATTAATAAAATTGAATAGAATAATATTTGTTAAGTGATACTTATTTTATATAATATATGTCGAAACTTTACACAAATATATGAACAATTTCGAAAATTAATAAATTATCAATCAAAACAATTCAGTTTTCATTTCATGTAAAAGTACCCTTGTTAAAGTTTAAGATGTTAAACGAAATGTTTCCGGTGGAAAATTTATATTTATAAACTAGACCTTTATATTCATAAGAAATATTCATATGTAATAAATAATGTTAATTCCCCCAATATCAAAAAGATATTTAATAACACTATTTACTGACATTGATAAATGTTGTAATTTCATTTAAACAAAACAAAAATATCATGCATGATGTTAAACTCTAAAATAGAAGGAGTTCTGAAAGAGTTCTCGCTAAAAAGCGCGGACAGATAGAACCGTTCTGAATGTGCCCGCAAATAGTTCTGAGGAAACGAAAACTCAGAACTATAAATCCCAAAGTAGTTCTGAAAAACGAAAACGCTTCTGACACAATGCGCATGATCAGAACAGTTCTGGCGAGAACCAATACAAACCTATAATTTAATAAGGGGACTGACCTTCTTTATATACTCTATATTCAATGATAATACAATCAAATAAGATTTACAATCTGTTCTACAATCAAATATTTCAATTTGAAAAACGGCATTGATCTTGGAAAGAATTAACTGACAACTCATTCTTATCAATGTTTTCGTCCGATTACATCAGATTTAGGTCGCTAATTGCCCACTTGAATGATCTTATCTCATTTTAAACATCTACTAATTGTATTTAGAGATCCAAATCGAGATGTTTGTGCATAGAACAAAATAAAAATTCCGAACGAAGGCCGAGACAAACCTTTACTGACTCGCAGGGGACGGTTTCAACTTCTAATGTCCACGGCGACGAATGCCCTATTTTAGCAAATAAATGAATCCCACAAGGTTAGGATGATAGCTATAATAAATTAATTAGTTTATTTTTTCATCGCAGGCCTCCAGGACGCCATATCGAAGAACCTGCTCATCTCCGACCAATCCATCATGGCAGCCAGGGTCTTGGCCCTGAACGCAACCACTGGGATCGTTTCCAACTGCGCCTGGTGGCAGAGGCTGGGGCTCGAGCTGACCGACCCTAAGAAGCAAGAGGGGGCGCTGAATCTGGGGCACAGAGTCGACCAGAGTTATCCTTGGTACGTTCTAATTGTGCCATCTGAATTGTTGAATTAATTCGGACACCGAGAATGACAGTAATTGTGGATGACTGCACGCTCCGGGCTCCGGGCGTTACAAATTGCTCGCTTAAAACTCCGGAGCTCGAGCTGCGAGCAGTTCTTAAGCAAATTTTCGCCGTTGAGTCGAGTGTTAATTTGCCCCCTGAGGGTTGCAAATTCCTGCATAAGCGTCAGTCAGTTGTTTTAACTTAAAGCTTAAGGTGACCAGTAGTGAACCTTTCTTCAAGATGCTCGAGCCCAGTTTAGATTGAAAAGAAGATTTTAACAAATTCAATGAACAAAAAGTTAAATGAATTAATTAATTAATTTTTGTCGGCTTTTGTGACAATAAGATTGTTGTTTCTAATTTTAAATTTTATGGATTTGAGAATAGAAAATTCAGTCTGCTTAGGTTTGAAGTTACCAAAATTGCCAGGGTTCATTATGAAATTGTCGCATTCAATTTTTAATTTATCTTTAGT
Source organism: Quadriops clusia (assembly GCA_033557875.1). Taxonomy (NCBI): domain Eukaryota; kingdom Metazoa; phylum Arthropoda; class Insecta; order Coleoptera; family Hydrophilidae; genus Quadriops; species Quadriops clusia. Next base: position 11,323 of record JAWQRP010000706.1, read on the forward strand.
TTCAAAGGTTAAAGGAGCACCTACTATAACGGAATCAAGTTCATTACCCAAATCTGTACAAATACGATTGTAATTATTAAGAGGTGTTAAAGCGTATTTATAACCTCTATTGAGTAAGTTGACTTCTGCCCGAGAGAAAGATGTGTTAGAGAGATTGGTAATAAATCCATCAAAAAAGTTTACTTGAGGACCGTTACCCGTGTTAGGTTGGTTATTTTTTGTTAATTGTTTTCTGAGGGAAAGGAGTTTGTTGTTGTGTTTACATTTAATAAGTGTATATTGATTTACGTTTGAGAGTTGTGTTCGGTCAAGGATCAAGTCAAATTCTATGGGATCAAGGGTCTGTGAATGTTTTAAATAGATTCCAATTAGTTCCGATATTGTAACTACGGCTGCCTTACTTTATTTAAAAGATAATGGTAAATGGTTATTATCATTGTTTCGAATCCAGTGGTTTTAATTTTTTTTAGGTTACCCTGGTTGTTTCATTCATTTATTTGTCGCCGTTCTTTACCGGTTTTTGAATGGTGACATGATACTTTGAAGATACAGTATTTATATCACTTTTTTGTTACCTTTTTACGCCCGGAGGTTGAAAGAGTTTTCAAATGAAAATCGCAGAAGAAACTATGTTAGTTAGTAAAATATTGAAAATCTCGTCCACTCACTATAAGTTTTAACATTTTATATACAATAAATTTATACCAAATAAATTTCCGACCAGTTGTTAAACTTTTTCGATATTTCTACATCATCTGCAATTGCTAATTTGTGCCATATCCTCCAATAAGTTCTTGAAAATAAATATCTATGTTTATTGTAACGGAACCGTAATTGGGGAACTTATTATTGTTCCTTTAATCGGTCGTTTTATTTGGCATGAAAGTCTAGTTATTAATTGGAGGCCCATATCGTTGTGATTGGAGTAACTTCGTTCTTAGAATCAATTGCAAATTCATATAATAAATTTATTTCGCTTTGAGCTCTGATAACTGAGAGGGAACGGGGAGTAATTAAACACATCAAAGTGGCAGATGCCGGTTTAATACATTTATTGAACACTTTATCAAATCAAAATTAGCAACAATACAAGATCAAATCAATTGGAGCAAAGGCAGTAACGTTAGACAAGGTTAGATAATAAACAAATAATACAGAGAGCATTAGTAAAATTGAACAATAGACAGTAATTTCGAACACATAACAAGAGGACAATAATAACATTGAGAAAGAATACAATACTGGCCATCTGGCCGTTTACTGACCTGAGAGATGTGACCTTAACTTTACTTTACTTGTTTTGACCATAGCCCTCTGAACACTTGTGTGCGATCGCTACGCTCTTTTAGCGAGGTGTTCGTAATAGCCACCTGGAGCTGCCCCACTTGGGCGCTATCGTCTGCCTCCCCCGAAGAAGACGTTATCGAGCCTGTCAGAAGCGCTATCAAGGAAGCTCGAAGCGAGAGCCCCAGAACCAAACAGTATAGAGCCCTGATGACCAACTGGACAAGCCTATGGTCTGTGCAGTTCCTCTAGTCTATCTAGCAATGGTACCTTTACTATTCGACCGCCCTCGATAAGCGCACTCAAGGAATCTCGAACCAAGAGCCCCAGAACCAAACAGCATAGAGCCCTGATGACCAACTGGACAAGCCTATGGTCTGTGCAGTTCCTCTAGCTTATCTAGCAATGGTACCCTACTATTCGATCACCCTCGATATGACCCCTGCTCAAGATTAGCACACTCACTTCAAAACTCTTTCAGAACACAGTTAATTACTAGTCTAGTATTGGACAGAAGTCTTAGCTCGCGCACAGCTTCAACAGCAAGTCTTTTGTCAACTAACTCTACTATCGTCTTCGACGATCGACCAGGGACTATCCCGATACTAGGGCGTAGGTGCCTTTTATGGCCTCGCTTCGGTGGTGGAGGTGGACCTTGTTGCGTCACCCGGCAGGTCTCAATTTGTCTTCGCGCGCTTGCACTTGGGCCCCTCTTCTCGGAATTTTGTCCATTGGCGGAAGCTGCCGCATTCCACAGGCCCCCGCTATTGCACATGTAGGTACAGTTGTGCCCAAAGATATCGCGCCCTATCGATAATGATTATTATCATTAGGCCCCAAAATCGGTCCGCCGCAGTACGTTACGACGGTAATTATGTTTGTTGATTATTCAAATTTGTGTTATATGTTTTATTCGTTTGAATAAAAATTTATTCTGTCAGAACTTTGCCCGCATTTATAATGTTAATGATGGTTTGGTACTTCTGAGAATTTATCCATGCAGAATAATTTACTGAAGCAAGAAAATAAATACCTTTGTGACAACTTAAAAAAAACGTCGCAATAACGTTTTACATCTGTATGATTCTTTTGATGGAAATTACGCCTTTTCATCCGGCACAGCCATTAGCCCGGGATTTTTTGCGTGGCCGTAGTAAAACCGTTTATATGGCATCATTAAAGAGCAGTCATATCAAAGAAACAATATGCTGCGCATTCATGAATTAATCATTACGCTTTTATGGCCCTACTTAAATAAAGATGATCTTCGGAGGAAATCTAATTCCGCCGCTATTTTTCTTTATTTTTTGCTTATAAACAGCCACCGCGACGACCGCTCGCTCGCCGGCAGTGGAATGTAATTTAAGTTCGGCGTATCTTTTTCCTTTTAATTTAAATAGAAACTGAACACTCCTGTTTAAAGCATTAACGCGCTCTGTGCGCTCTTTCCCCAGACGATCGTATTTTTCTAAAGGCAACCTGCCATCCGTTCCATCAACCACCGCCGCGACCGTAATTAAACTTTTCTCTTTTAACGATAAACGAACTGAACAAATATGTACTTTCGCCGATTGATTAAAGGGCAGTTTGCATTTTATTTCCATTCGAAATACCTTCCTGATACAGAACACGAAACGTGCAGCTTCCCTTGGATTTGTTATAAAGCTTCAAAAATAAGAGGAGTTTGTTTTTTTCTAAGGGTTCAATCGCTGAGATAAAGGATTGCTTGGATTTAGGAATAAAATCATATGGCGCGGAATAACTCTAGAACTGTGGTCGGATAAAAATGCGGTGTTGAATTTAGTTCTATTTTCCGGAGTGCGCTAGAGTGAAGTGTTTGCTATTCAATTTCAGAAAATGTTTTATCAATTCTAATTATGTGAAAACTCAATACTAGAAAATAATTCTACTGTTTTATTAAATATCTTTCAGATCTTTCGACAGAATTTCACATTTTCTCGTTTACTATTTTACGTATACGTATACGTTAATCCAACACTCGTTTTAAATAAAATCTTGTTAAACCCGATTACGCTAGTTGTTTTATTTTAAATAAATAAATAAATAAATACGCTTAGAGTCGTATTTCACGCTTGATATAATATTGTCAAAGATCCGACAGACTTGAATTTGCTTAGAGCGAGTAATTTCGTTTCCTGTTTTATTTGCATTGTGGGGTAGTTTAATGTTGATTTCTCCTATTACCATTTACTCAAACATTTTCTGAAAGAATAATTTCAAAGTTAGTAGAATTCTTTTTTGGTTTATATTTGATAAAGTTATTGCAAGAACAGGGACTATTTTAGGTCTTTTTTTTGTTTCCACCTTTACTACATGTTTGTCGACTCTTCAAGTTAACACCTTTCATTCGTCGTTTTATTTTTTTTCACCTTCATCAAGACCGCTAGTTAATAGCAATAGCAGTTCTTTTATTTCACATTTTTAATATCGGATTTTCCGTGTCATAGGCAAATTATCGGCTCTGCCAGAGATTGGAATTACGACTCCTGATGGAAATTTAGAAAATGTCAGAACTTATAGCTGTCATTATGTCCTTTAACGTGCGTTTGATTTTCTGTACCAGAGTAGTAGATTGAATAATAGTAATAATAATAATAATAATGTGTTCAAGCTGTGGCTGTGAAGATTACCTTTCTCATTGTAGCCACAATTTGTAATGTTTATCTCCCTGATAGTAAGCATCTTCGTATGGATTTTCTTGAAGATCTCTTGGAACAAGTTCCTGGGCCACTTATAATGTTGGGTGATTTTAATGCCCATTCTCCTCTTTGGGGATCTAATTTTCCTGATACCAGAGGATGCATAGTTGATGGTTTTATATAATACTCTGGCCTAGTAAACTTTAACATTGGGGAAGCCACTCATTTCTCGTCTAGATCAGGAGCTTTTTTCTCCATTGATTTAACTCTTTCTACTGCGCAACTCGCCAATAGTTTATTTTGGAAAACTATGGATCATTTGCGTTTCAGTGATCATTTTCCTATTATTAGAGGCACCTCTACTCCAGTATAAGAACTTCGTACACGCAGTTGGTGGCTAATCAAACGTGCCAACTGGTTTTTTGTTTGAGGTAATCCCTGCAAACACCCCGACTTTTCCAAGATATAGATCAATGCATTGATGAATTGATTATTACTATTAACAATGCAGCGAGCCTATGTGTTTGATTTAATTTCCGATATTTCAATGTCAAAAGTGTACTCTGATGTTGCAGAGATTTTTTCTGATCATTTTTGCAGAACTAATGATAACAGTGGTTACTCTGAGTATTTCCTGGATCTCAAACGGAACGCAGGAACCCACCTTTTGGATTTTGCCACTGATGATGCACGCGACTATAAAGCTCCATTTATAATGGACAAATTGAAGCATGTTGTTCGTTCATACAAAAATACTTCTCCTGGAGAAACCAGTAAACTATTTTGAGTTTGAGCAGTTTATTTTCGTTGGTTCTGTTCGCGATTTGTTGCTATGCTCAGGGCGAGAGGGGGCCTGATGACGGGTGATTTGGGTTTTGCTGGAGAGTCGCTGTTACGGGCACTAGGATAATTTGACATCTGGGTCTTCCAGTTTTGGCCCTTGTCTACTTTTGAAATAAAACTGGTGCCGCAATGATTGACTCAGAGCTGCTCCGGTACTTCATTAACCGGTCTTTTGCACTAGAACTCTGGAGCGACACCCCTTTTACGGTATCGTTTCCCTCTCGAGAATCGCGCAATGCCGGAGGTACGCGTACGCTTCCTTCGTGATCTCCAGTGAGATTGAAACACTGCGGTTCCTTCGTGGCTTCCGGCTCACCTGAGGCTCTGCAGAAGGAAACGTAACGACGCAACTTATACCGACATGAGCGAGTCTCAGAGGTAAACGCTACCGAGTCTGCACGTAGCGCGATCAAAACCTTCGAGATGGGAGCTAGCATACCAAGCGGTCGTAGAGCCCCGATGACTTCTGGCCGAAGCTTAAAGCCTGTACGGTACCTCTCGCTTAAATACAATCTGCCCAAGGGCGGGTGTACGCTCAGTGATGCCTACCTCAACCTTTCGAAAGTCCCAATCTTACCACCATGCTACGACCAACACAACGACTAAGAGATGACCACACTTTACTATGATTACTCGTCTAACTCTCTCGAGTCTCGTCACCGACGTCTAGCTATCGATTATCCCCTCAGCGAGTGCGTAGGTTGCTTTTATGGTCCCGCTTCGGCTGTGGAGGTGGACCTTGTTGCGTCACGCGACAGGTCCTAACTTGTCTTCGTTTGCCCGCCTTTGGGCCTCAGTTCCGGGAATTTCGTCCACTGACGGAAGCTGCCACATTCCACAGGCCACGGCTATTGCACATGTAGGTACAGTTGTGCCCAAAGATATCGCACCTTATCGAAGATGATTATTATCATTAGACCCCAAAATCGGTCCGCCGCAGCATGTATAGGGATTTTTTCCCGTTTGCATTTCTTAAATTTCTTAAATAAATAAATAAATAAATAAATATGATCTCTTATTCAATGACTGCACACCTGTCTTCGTCCTGTCTTTCCCACCATCTTGATCTCTACAATAAGATTTGGTTGAGTGGCAGATACCCATTCCTTTGGAAGGCGGCGACAATTATGCCGTTCTTAAAGCCTGATATGGAATAATCTTCCCATTAATTACCGCCCCTTCTCAATATTGTGCTGCCAGGGAAAGTTCTAGAAAAAATGGTGAACTTCCGTCTTGTTTATTTTCTTGGAAGAAACAATCTCCTACCCGATGCCTCTATGTTGATGATTTAATTCTTTACACCTCTGCGCTCATGACTGATGAACTACATCAGGTATTACAGAGGGCCATTGATATAGTATCCCGGAAAGCTGAATTCAGGGGTTTTTATTTTTCTACTGCTAAGACCAAAGCTATTGAATTTTCCAGGCTTTGACTACATTATCACACCTCGGACCTGAAAATAGCTGATTCTCCAATATCCTTTAAGTCTACTCTTAAAATACTTGGCGTCTTCTTTGACTCCAAATTTCGCTGGAAAAAACACCTTTCCTATGTTGTTGATCGATGTCGTCATCCGACTAATATTTTACGTTGTTTATCTGGTCTTAATTGAAGAGTCGATACTTGTGTATTGCTCTCAATTCATACAACAGCCATACGATCTATCTTAGATTATGGATCCATTATATATTCATCTGCTCGAAAGTAATGGGTTCGAAGTCTGGACAGGAAGAGCCTGATCTCTATTGAGATATGCTCCAAAAGTACGAGCATTACCGGATCATATCAACTCAAAATATTTTTCTTGACAGATGAAAATATTTTTTAAAACTTACCAACAAGAACCAGACCAACGACTATCAGGGCTAGAGAACTTTTACGTGTCTTGCACATTGATCCATCCACATCCTTTCCTTTGGAATTTCCTGAAGTCCCTCCGTGGTCTTTATGCTCCCCGCAAGTCAAGTTAAATCTTGACTGTTTTGGCAAACGAAATCTAAGTCCCAATATACTACGTTTGTTGATAAGCTAATAATAAGCTATTATCAAGATTTTGTCCAAATTTTTACTGATAGTTCTAAGACCAAAGTGGGTGTCGGCTCTGTTTTTTATGTTAATGGACACACATCCTCTTGGAAACTACGATCATATAGATCTGTATATACTGCTGAGCATTATAAAATCTGGCATGCTCTTAAAATTTGTGATATCTTTCTTAACCACCGTTTTCTTACTTGCATGGACTTAATGAGTAGTGTTTTATCTCCGTCTGTTTACTCCGATGACCCTCTAGTTCAAGCTATAGTATCCACCCTAGAATGGTTATTCAGGACTGAAAAAGAATTGTTTTTCTTTGGGTACCAAGTCATGAATAGAAAGTATGAATAGAAGGTAACGAGAATGTTGATTTTGTTGCTCGTCGAATGGTTGATTTATTAGATATTCGCAGTGATGTTTCTGTACCACTTGTAGACTATTTTAGGACTGTTGGTAAACAAATAGTCATTCATTTATCTTTTAGTTGGAGGCCCTAGACCAAGATGTGACTTGTGGAGATGTTCTAACAGTTTGTCATTTTGTACTGGAGTGTGAAGATCCGGTTTCTACATTTAGTTATACCAAGGACAGTATCATAAGGTTACTAAATTTCTGAAAAGTAGTGAGAGTATTCAATAAACTATGATTACCTGAAATATGAATATTGTATATTTTGGGGTAATAATCATAGTAGTTGATGCCCTTAAATAAATGAAAATAATAATAATACAAATAGATTGGCCACTATTTGCCGGCAACTGTTCCGGACAGCTTCATGGAACACGGCTAATATATTCTAAGTATGAAATTCTTAGGATATTTCACTTCGTCTCTCTTTAAAGATAAAAATTCACCGCTTTTTAATTTCTGTATATTTTCCAAGTTTCAGATCACTGCAATTACTCTTGTCAACCATATTTAACATTCGTAAATTTAGTAGCATCGATGAAAAATCGTCGGATAGATTTTTACAATTTTAGTGTTATTCTGCGCAATAAAATAATTAGTCCACTCTACACATTGAGTTTTGTGTAATTTTACCCGTCATTTAATTTAGTTTTACAAGAAAATGTTAAGTAACTCCATATCGCACAAATATGTTGGTACATTTATTTCTTACGTTTCTTGCAATTTAAACAAATCAACTGAACAGGTTTACTGCATTAAAATATTGGCAATTTTTGTTTGAGTACTAGATAAAGAAGCGATTGCCTACGTACAGAAGGTCTTAACTACTTGTTAGCCAGCACGTAAAATCCGGGTATAATTCCGAGCTATGCGCTTAGTAGAGTCGAACGAGATGGTATGCATATTCCGCATTTCGCATCGTACATGAGGGTAGTCCAGAAACAGAGAGGGCTAGAAGGAGTGGAGGGCAGTTTATCCGTAATGGTAATATACAGTGTTGGGAGGCAGATAATCGGTAACTGGTTGGACCACCATCAATTAAATTTACATAGCCCTCTCCGCCCCGTGCAAGCGACGACCCTGTTGGGGACACATGTTACACAGCCCAAAAAGACTGCTACGAGCGCCGCCGACGTATTGCCCCTCTGCGAAAGATAAACAGCAGTCTATCTAATTAACAGAATGAGGCTCTTTGTGCTGTTTTACAACACTCTCCAACTTGAGAAATTAATCAAACTGCCGCCGCCGCCAGGGCCGCACACCGGCTTGCTGTGTACTTCAGGGAGCACAGAGATGATGGTATTTGCTTAGGTCATCCGGGCCTACGGCGTTTACTGACTTGAGGCCGTAGTTTCCCTGCTTTTTACAGCGTTTCCCATCAGCTTTACGGAAAACTCTTAACCTAAACTACACGAATTCATTTTTTTCTGCATAGATAAAGTTATTTCGGAATTTAAACGTAAAACTTGTTAACTATGAAATTCTGTAAAGGTGTTTATGAATTTTAGGACATATCGTTTACTTGCCTCTGAAGGCGTACCTATAGTACCAAACCTTTTTATAGGTCCCTCTGTCCGAAAAGAACAGTCACATTTGCTTGTTATTGCTTTGTTTTAGTGTCATTCAATCCCAAACATTGTTCCTTAGTCTTGAAAAACAATGTTAAACAAAAATTTAACCCTTATATCCGGACAAAGGGAGCATTTACCTTTTTTATAATTTTATATGTGCATCTACACTGAGAGAAATATACTGTCTTTTCAACCAGAATTACGAATCTATTAGACGTATTTAATACGTCGTACTGATTGATAAATGCGACAATAGTATTATTATATCAGTTTGTAAGATTTAATCTATACAATTTACTGTTAACATTTGAGAATTTGGTTTAATATTTCACTTCTATACTGATTTATTTGCAAAAACTTATTAATATGCTATTATTTTCCTGTTAATTTGTCCTTATTACCTGCTAATTTAGACATTTAGATTGGTGATATATTACTTAATAGAGGACACAAACAACATTGTCAGCAACTAAATTTTTCTAGGTAAAAATAAATCGTTATTTTTGTTTAATATAACAATAATATTTGTAACAAAAACCTTTACAGCTACTTATTTTCATAAATATGTGTTTGCTAGATACTATGGGATCCAGTTGCTAGTGTTTAAATCACTAAGAGACCCCCAGTTGCCCATGTTTGGGATCAGTAGAAGATTGGGGGTTAATAAAAAAAATATTGTTTTCAATTAGTGAAAACTTTCAAGTTTTAAGTATTAATAAAAGTTCTCACAATATAATGGTGTTTGTTGTCTCCATTTAGGTAATTTCAAAATTAAATTTAGTATAACAACGATTGCAGTGCGACTTTGACAAGTGTCAGTTAGTACGCATTTTCCTCTGAAAAAACCTCATTTATTGTTATTAATTATTATATTTAAGTTACAAAATCTTGAACAGAGGATTTAATAAGTTCGTTTCTTTGTTTCCTGTCTGTCCCTTTTACTCTTGGTGAGTTTTTTTTCAACCAATTAATCTCTGTGTGTTTTACTATAATTGACGGTAGTGTCAGTAGAACTCAGTCCACATGGATGTCGATGAGGAGACTTCCAGTCCCCTTGACCCCTTTTCGAAGTGCACTCTCAGTGACGAACCATCTGGTGTAAATGTCTTAAAAGACAATGTAGTAGTCCTCCCAATTTTATTCAAAGTGCTAAGATTCCTTCCAATACTGATAAAACTGTGGTTACTTCTTTAAATCATCAACTTAACCTGAATCAGGTTCATCACTTAGTGAACACCCAAACATCACAAGAATATCCATACCCAAGTCAACATGCTGGTACACAAAACAGTCATCAATATAGACACTCACAATTTATAAGAACAATCTCATCAAGCAACGAAGAAATGGAATGCATAAACAATGAAAATCCCAGGCAAATTGTAAAAACTGTTAATAGAAAACAGAATCTACACATCGACAAAAAAACAAGTGATAACATAACTTCTAATACCAAATATAGCTGTCTATCGGGTATCGATGTAGATACCACAACGAATAGTGATACTAAAACTTCAAAACCTCCACCGATTTTCGTATATGGAGTAATAAATTTGTCCGATATGACATTGAAAATAAGAGAAATACTAGAAGATGAACAATATCTCACAAAAACAATGGCTAACAACACCATAAAAATTAACACTAAGACCCCAGACTCGTACAAAAAACTTGCAAAATTCATGAAAGAGAATAATATTATATATCATACTTACCAACCTAAAGAAGATAGAGCCTATAGAGTAGTTATTAAACACCTACATCACTCCTTAGATACAAACGACATAAAAGAAGAACTGCAAAAACACGGGCATAATGTTAGAAATATAATTAACGTAAAACATAGACAATCAAAAGAACCACTAAATATGTTCTTCGTTGATTGGGGACCATCCGAGAACAACAAAAAAATATATCAGATAAGAGGACTGCAAAATAAAATAGTAACGATTAAGCCACCTAAACGAGACAAGAATATTGCACAATGCACGCGTTGCCAACTGTACGGACATACTAAAACTTATTGCAATAGACCCTACGTTTGTGTGAAATGTGGTAGATCACATAACACTAGCGATTGTAAAAAAAGTAAAGACACACCAGCAACCTGCGCCTTGTGTGGGGGCATACATCCTGCAAGTTATAAAGGCTGTGTGTACTATCAAAATTATTTAAAAGGAAGCCACATTAAAAACAATACTCCCACACAACAACCACTTACATCCCAGTCAATCGAGAGTCAACAACAGCAACGCGAACAATAAATACTCAGAACCAAGAATTTAGCTACGCTGACGCAGTACTACTCACACAACAAGAACTGATGAAACATAAACATTAACTCTATTAAGTACGTTCCTGGAAGATTTCAAAACCATGTTCAACCAACTTTTACAACAAAACAGCATGGTTTTGAACATGCTTGCAATGCTAATGAATAAAATAAATTAATGGCTAAGTTCCTCAGAATCGCACAATGGAACTGCAACGGAATGTGTCCACATAGAGATGAAATAAATATTTTCCTCCGCCATAATCTAATCGATATCCTTCTAATAAGTGAGACACATTTCACAAGCAGGTCTTACTTTAAGTTACCTCATTGTACCATACCAATCATCCAGACGGCACTGCCCACGCTGGAACGGCAATATTGATCAAAACAACAATGAACCATTATGACAATATGACAAAGACTACATACAGGCCACTTCAGTCAAAATAAGAACATTGCCCTATGACTTAACAGTAAGTGCAATATACTGCCCACCTCGCCATAATCTGAAAAAAGAAAATTTCTTAGACTTCTTTAAAACTCTCGGACCTAAATTTATAGCAGGAGGAGATTACAATAGCAAGCATACAATGTGGGGTTCTAGAATTACTACAACAAAGGGTAGAGAATTGTCAAAAATTATAATTGAAAACAGTTACATACTCTTATCAACCGGATCACCAACTTACTGGCCAAGTGACTCTAACAGGCTACCAGATCTCTTAGACTTTTTTGTAACAAATGGAATTTCTGCTCCTTATATGAACGTGGTAGCTAGCCATGACCTAAGTTCTGATCACAGTCTAATTATAGCAACTGTCAGTACAACAATAGTAGATATTAAAAGAACACCCAAATTGTGCAACTCAAGAACAAGTTGGGAGGCGTACAGAGAAGAAATAGATAATAAAATTAATTTTGAAATATCTCTAAAATGCCATAATGATATAGAAGATGCAACTAATAAGTTGACTGAAACTCTCCAATGCGCAGCTTCACGAGCCACGCCTAGGTTAGAGCCAGAGAAACAAATATTCAACCTCCCAATAGAAATTAAGAGCGTTGAGCAACAATCTTTTCGAAAGACCTGAGGGGCAACGGTACGAGGGGAAGTAGTAAAATTCACGAAAAGGTTTGTTGCTGGTCCTATTAATAAAAAATTTCCATGTGAGTAACTAGCGAAGAAGATGGGTTCAATGTTGAGTGATAAAGATAGAAGATCGTTCGCCGAATTCCTGCAAAAGAATTTACATCTTATTGGTCCTTATAAAAGTACTAATCGTTTCACGTATATTACCACAGATATTAGGTTGAATGTTTTTGCACAAAATAGCGAGCCCAAATAAATTAGGTCGGGGTAGTACACACATGTAGTATCAAGACCAAGGACACTGTTCTCCGTCCTTTTTACTCCGTATCTCACTTGATATTGTCATTCTTGTTTGAACTTATTGTTCGAAACTGAAGACAAGCGGCAGGTTTACACATATTTTACAATAGCCAGAATTATTCTCTTATTTTATTGTGCGATCACGTACAGGGTGTTCAGATGAATATGTAACGTAAAAAACGCGGCGTTGTTTGATCTACAAAGAGGCGGCAAAAGAGCGCCAAAGAAGCGACAGTTTTTATGTTACACATTCATCTGAACACCCTTTACTTCGTCGGAGCCAACGTGGGATACATATACAGGCCGGACTTGACTCTGAGAATTAAATATATCGCACGAATGATGCCTTTCAGAACAGAAATGTTTTAAAATTATAATTGAATTGAAAAGAGGAAGCATCATTCATGAAGTACTTTTTATTTGAATGATGTTTCAAATCCATTTGAATGTCAATCGATATTGTTGTATCCGGGGGAGATACGATGATGTACTTTTGTTCTAAATATTCGTTTTTGTCGTTGTTAACGAAATCACTTTCTTACTTTATTATTTTTTTTATATTACTTGTTCACTTTTGTGCTGCGACGTTCTACATTTTGTACAAGACTCTGGTTAGACTGCCCTGCGCGGGTATATAAAGGTTGGCTTTTTATTGCTTTGGCACCTACGTCACAAACCGATCTACCGCACCTTCTAGAAAATCTGTTTGGTGACAAAGGGTGTTGAATATCTAGCCGCGCCAATGTGTTCAAACATTTGACATTAAACACATTAGCACGTCTGCAAAAAGGTGCGTGAGAACTCAGGCCTTCCTATTGGCATTCTTTTCTATCGGTTTATTACTTTAAAATTCCTTATACCAGATGACCT
>JAWQRP010000707.1:0-24663 GCA_033557875.1 Quadriops clusia
AACTGAACTGGAAACGATGAAGGGAAGGAAACTAAAGTAAAATAAAATAAATTAGAATTAAATAAGGAAAGGGTACGGTATAGTACGGGAAATTATTTTGGGAATGGGAATTGAACCGGAAACGGGAACGGAAAGGGAAATGAAATAAAATGTCTTGAAATAAAGAAAAGTAAAAATAAAATTAAATAAAAGTACTGGAATGGTACGGGACGGGACGAGACGGGGCGAAACGAGAAAGAGATAAAGAAATAGAAAAGACGAGGAAAATAAAATATATAATCTATTAAAAAAAAAGGAAAAATATTCTTCTCATTCAAACAATGTCTTCGCCTCTCTTTCCACTTCTATCATGTACACTACACTCTTGCCCCTTTGAAAAAAAAACATTTACTCAACGTGTCGTTCGAAGAACGACGGGTCTGCTAGTGGTTTTATAAATGTCTTAAGACATGCTTTAATATAGTAAAATACCTTTATAATCTGCGCCTATTTTGGGTGTATAAAGGTTGTATAAGGGTCAAATAAACGTTTCTAAGACATTTTTATAAAACTACTGGTTTATTAAATTGTCAAGAAAACGTTTTCTCAGCAATTATATAACTATTTGTGTTACTTGGGAAGGCGGTAGTTTCTAGATGTACTGTAAGAAACGATGCAACTGTTCACAAATTTTAACTTGATTTGCACAGGATCGTTCCTATGATAACTTGTAATCCAAAAGTAGTCACGAATAACTCCCCAGATCTGCGAAAAATGTTTAATATCACTGGAAATTCCGCGGCGTAATCTCAATGAGGAGATTCTTGAGGAAAATAACCATCCATTTTCCATCGCTCGCATCTTATTTTAATTGTGCATGCGCTCGGGCCGGATAACATACGGATGCATTTTGTTCAAGCGGGACGTGATATGCAATCAGAGCGGCTGTTATCAGCGCCGTCCTGGATTCTCTGTTAGCTCTGTCCGCTCCACTGTGTTTATAAAACGTGATTTAATTTTGTGTGAAAATTTTATTTGGATTCTCTCTTACAGCGAAGTGGAAATACGCGCGGAAACCTTTTGACATGTCCAGATTATCCCTTTCCCTTGGAGATTTTCGAGGAGATGCAGGTTCCTCCTTCTCCTTCCTCCACCTCTATTAAACTAGCAGGACAAGTGAGCAGAATCAAACAAATACATTCCCAAATTCCTTTAACACAAATTAGCAACCAATTCGTAAACCCATTAAATACAAATATTTAATTTTTATTTTGTTTTCCATTGTTCTTGACCCATTCAATAACGACTTTTGTATTTTTCTTCCTAGGAATTTATTGGAAGAAGAATTGTAAAAGGGAAGGGATAGAAAGTAATAAATCATGGTAATAAGTTAATAAGCATGAGATAAAAAAGAACAACCGAAAAACAAAAAAAAATGAAGGAAACCCCGGAATTATACATCATAAAGAGTGACAAATGTAATAGGACAGAGATTATTCAGAAAATGGTTTATAAGGAAAAGATAATGGAATTATTGAGCGACGAGGCTGTGTATAAGGTAATAAATAGGGATGAAACATGTGACATTCAGAGCAAAATAAATGAATTAATAACTGGAATTTTTAATAGGAATAAAATTTCTGAGAAAGAATGTAGATCTTTGAAAACACATATCGTAAAATCTCAATATAATACGCACTCGCATATAATATAAATATATTTTGTTTCTAATAGATAAATAAATTTTCACATCTGAGGCAGAAAGTGTGCACTGCCGGTGTATTGTCTTCTAGAATGCAAAAAACAGTAATTATGTGGTGAATTAGATGCACAATCACTTTTTATACAATTTTTCTGCCATTCCTCGTGGATAATACGTATCCTAGATTTTCGATAAGAAAAATGAGAAAAAAGTGCGTATTATATACGGGATTTTACAGTAATGAGATTTCACCAAAATTGTATATTATGTTAAAGTTGCATGAAGAGGGAAGACCAATGAGACCGATTGTTAGTTTCGTAAATTCGCCCGCATGTGAGTTGGCAAAGTTCCTAGAAAATAAGATGAAAAAAATAATAGGTAAAATAGAATTCAATACAAAATATTCAGGTAATTTAAAAAAAGATGTAGATAAATTAAATTTGCGGAAAGATCATAATTTGTACTCATTTGACATAGAGGCGTTATGCAAAAATGTAAGAAGAGATATGGTAATGGAGGAAATGACACACATAATTGGGATGTATGACGGATTTGTGTATGATATCATCATAAGTACAGAAGACGGACACATAGATACAATAATGAATAGCATGCATTTTTGGGATATGACATTGAATAAAATGGATAATGTTTTAGTGATGTAATTTTGTTTATTTTTATTAAACTATTGTTTTTTACTTTTGTTAATGGGATTTTAAACGTCTAATAAGGAAATTTTTCAATTATTGTTTCATTCTTCCCGGGACTTATTTGATACCCTGTATATTTAAACAACTTTCCAATGCGAATTTTTACCTCACATTTTGGTAATCGCTTTTCCTAACACTTCACTATCGTTTAAACAAATTAAAAAAACGCTAAACTACCAAATTATGTAATTTAAAAAGGAACACAGCGAATATTAATAAAAATTATGACTTCTATTTAAAAATAAATAGAAATAAAGAATAAGCAATAGATAGATATGTATAGTTGGATATGAAATTTAGTATGTAACATAAAGAATAAGGATGAAATGTACGAGTATGTATACCTAGAGAGTTAACATGATAGTGGAAGAGAATGGGAATCATGTAAAAATAGAAAACTAATACAAAGCATGTGAATCGTAAATGGCGAGGAGTGGTGCAAAGATACAGAAAATTAGGTAGGATATAGTAATGTAAATATACTCGTATGTATATAGAAAATACTCATGTGGTGTTTCCAAATAATAAATAAAAAATATAACTCTTATGTAATGTATGAAAAAGATTAATAAAAAACGGAAATTTTAACTTATAGCATACTGCGAAGATGCCCAAGGTACAGGTTGTAGTTAGTAAAATATTACAAAAATAAAAATAAATGAACTCTTGAGACCGATAGGGGGCAGTTTACGAAGGAACGGTAACGATACAAATTATAAAATTGTGTATTTATGTAGAACCTACAAATTAGTGCAAATTTAACTCCATCTATATTTATTTCTGTTTTGTTTAATTTTTCTCATGTCATCGTTCCGGCTTAATGTTTCCTTAGCAGTACTACTGATTTTTTGAAAATGGTACGTGGTACAGCGTTAGGTATATTTGATGGTACAAATTAATTGATGCAAATTAGTTGGCACAAAATAATACAAAATAAGTACTTATATTAAATACTCTGAAAGATCCGGTTTGATTCTGGTCTCTCGGTCCTGCTAGTGTAATAGAGGTACTTCCTCCGTAATTGACGATGTCATAAAAGAAAGACCAATAAAAGCCCGTAATTGAGAAACTTCTGCGGACGATTGTTTTATTGTATCTGTCTGTTTAAGCTTTAAGCTAAGGTTTATTATGTGTACGCTGAACAGATCCTGGCTTTTATGTTATTGCTAATTTTATGCATTTGGGACACGCACGCCGCGAGGGGGTGCCGCCAGCTGCGGCCTTATCCTCTTAAGCTTCGTCTTACGACTGACTCTAATCTTAGGTAACAAAGCTATTTATTGCAGTTACATAAGGACAATTCGTGTCAAGACGCTCCACACTACAACAGGGGCTTAATAGCATGGGATCACGTTTGAAACTTGAGAACCAGATTTTCGAGAGGCTCTAAGAAGAAAGTTTGAAAAATATATTTAGTTTTTTTGCTTAGTAGACGTAGATGCTAGCCAGTTGTTAGCGAGCGCGCAAACGTGTACACCATCTAGTAGAAACAAGTGCTGTTGTCATATGTAGGGAGATACGCTTATGAGTAGTAAAACGGTAGATATGTCATATAAGAAAATAAGTTTAATGGTAATGTATCGTTTACCTGCGAGTTTAGTATCATAATCGCAACGAAGGCAATGCGATAGAAGAGAGGTCAACATCTATAATATTTATTACACGCGAAATAATGCATCGTCTGTGCGCTATATTTGGAAGAAATACTACAATCACGAGACAGTGCACAATGTTAAGAGAGTTGCAAGACCAAATAAGCTTCATAACGCGGTGATAAATTAGCAATAAGGAAGTCAAAAACTATCTCTCGTTGACATTGCCAAGATGAATCAACATTAATGATAGCTAGAAATAAGAAATCGTTGGATTAATTCTATTTTAGAATCTAAACTTTTTAAGTTGAAAATACTTGGATAGACTATATTCTAAAGCGAAGTAAGATGTTAATTTCAATTATATATTTTAATAAATGTTTCTGTTGTTTAATGATGATTGTGTTTGTTTTATGCGATTACAATTTATTATATAGTCCATGTGCCGTAAAGCCTTACACAGTTTTACCAGTAATAACGTGGGCACGCTAAAAAGTATGCACACATGCTTGTAGAGCGCTAACAAAATGACCTTCAGAAGCGAGCCAGGTGGCATGTGGAAGTAACATACCCCTTCAACATGCATGCGAAGGTTTCAAGTGGTTGCGTTCAGTCAGTGTATTGGGCCATATTTTCAAACTGTTCGAAGTTGTTCGCATGCGCAAGTGACGTCAATTTGACGTCAGTTCGAACGATATCCCTCAAAGTGCAACTTCAGATCGTTCGAATATGACGCCCGTACCAACGTGAACATGGTTTGAAAATAGGGCGCATTGTGATAAGAAGAAGTATGGAGACGTACTGTAGTGCTATGTTAACGCTGATTAAACATCGTGCTATTATTGAATTTTTAACTGCTGAAAAAATGACTCCACTGAGATTCATGTGACTATGTAGAAAAAGAAATATATGATTTTGAAACTTTAGAATTATACATACTTTAATGTATTTTTTGCGTGATCTTGGTATTCGTTTTTGTTCGCACTCTACAAGCATGTGTGCATTACTTTTCAGTCTACCCACATAATACTTTTTAAAAGTAATTAATCAAAATTGCTTTGTTGAATACTGATGATCGCGTCATTGTATTTTGAAGTTGTAATAAACAGGTATATAAGTGGAAGTGGCAGCAATATCGAGAACGTCTGGAGATTTGTATTGCATTGTTCAGGACTAGATAATGTTCCCAGCTCCTCCTGGTGTTAATTAAATGAATTAATTGTTTTGTATTAAACGCCAAGCAAAGGTTATCAACACGTGTGGTTGTTATGACATTAGCATTAGTTGGATAAACTCGGGTTAATATTGTGAGCAAATCTCTCGAAGACAATGCCGCAAAGTTTTGAGCCCTAATGTTGTAACTTCACTCGTATTTAAAGTTATGACGAGCCAAGTCGTCGCGTCCTAAGTTTCCTCCCCTATTTCAGTATCAAGAGGAGGATGTGTGTACTTATATCCAAAATATTGCCACGCAAAAGTCGGAAGGAAAGTTTCGCTAAACACATACGTTTGCTACTCTGAGAGGTCGCGCCGCCGCGCCGCGCCGTTGATACAAAAGGGCCACCGTTGTAATTTCATTTCCACTATGGAAAGTCCAGGTAAAATATGGAAATTTTTGTATTCTTAGAAATTTATTTTATAGGAACGGATATATTGCTCAATATGAAGTTTGTAATTCTTTTAAATTTTATCCGAATTGAGGAAAATTGTTATAACGTCCAAGGAAAATTGTTATAACGTCCAAGGAAAATTGTTATAACATCCAAGGAAAATTGTTATAACATCCAAGGAAAATTGTTATAACGTCCAAGGAAAATTGTTCTAATATCCAAGGAAATTTGTATGGCATCCAGTTAAATAATTTGTACGGCGAGGAAAATAATTATTACATCAGTGGCATTACTTTTAAGTTCAAAGGATACCATTAACCTGGAGATTGTTTTTAATCCAAGGAAATTATTGTTACGTCCAGCAGATTGTTTTACGAACTAAAAATTATTTTGTGCCTAGGGAAATTATTCCCATACTCCAAGGGAAATATTTTAAAACGTCCCGAGTTACACCTTTGAAAGCATTATTTCAGTAAGGGTCACCGTTTTTCCGAGTCCGGGGAAATTTTTAAAGAAGTCCTTCATTGTTGAAATATTCGTATTTAGCTTTTCACTTGTAGGAATGTGGAACACGCGGCGCTCGCATTCACACACGAGGCATTTAAATAATAAAGGAGTTGCATAAAAGAGAGCGCTAAAAGGAAAATATTCGCGAAACTTGTTTAAATACCGTTTTCCCCTGCGGCAGCGGGGGCGGTGTAAATCAATAAGATTAACAGGTCGCGTTGCTATCGATTAGTTACAGAAAAAAATCGAGGAGTCCTGGATGACACCTGTTCACTGTTCAATTTCACTGTTCTGTTGTGTTTTGTTTCATTTTTCCATTTTTTGTTTAATTCTGCTGTATTTATTTTTGTGTATCTACGGTAAAATCTCGATATAACGGACTAATGCAGGTGAGGGGGTGTCCGTTAAAACCGAAAGTCCGCTATAAAAAAATAAGTATAAAATTTTAACTTAGGAAATGAAATAATATATACATACATGCATTCAGTTCGAACTTCAAGTATACAAATTAAACTACATAGATAGCTGATTGGCTAGCTAACTAACCGAAAGATAACTGTCGTTTGTAAAAGCGGAGCTAGCGAGAATTAAATTTACGGGAATAAAAATGCATTATAAGGATATATAAGTAAACAAAATATAAAAAAATAGCTATATAATATGTTTCTTTTTTTATTGTATAACTAAAATGAAGTAAATTTTACATATTTAAGTGAGAAGCACAATTTGTTTCTGTACAATATTTTCTCCGTTATATCGAGGTTTTACTGTACTGTGTTTTCTTTTATTCTACTGTATTTTATTTCGTTCTAATGTGTTTTGTTTTGTTCGTCCTAATGTATTTTGATATATTGTATTGTGTTTTGTTTTGTTCTACTGTGTTTTGTTCGTCCTAATGTATTTTGATATATTGTATTGTGTTTTGTTTTGTTCTACTGTGTTTTGTTCGTTCTAATGTATTTTGTTTTGTTCTACTGTGTTTTGTTTCATTCACATGTGTTTTGTTTTGTCCTACTGTGCTTTGTTTTTGTTCTATCGTGCTTTGTTCGTTTTAGTGTATTTTGTTTTGTTCTGCTGTGTTTTCTTTTATTGCATGAAGTCCCAGAATCAGGATCTGTTCAATAAACAACCCTTTATTTAGTTTAAATAAAACGCTGTATCCTTTAATCAGTGTTTTGATTTGTTTTATTGCGGATTGTTTTATTCTGCAGTTTTTTCCAAGTTAGTACAAACATCGCGGTCAATTGCTTTTGTGTCCGAAGTCGCACAAGCTATAAACTCGCGCAGCCTCGCTGCTACTTTCTCATCTCCTAGAGATCAAAAGCTCCACTTCATTCTACTTTTTATTTAAATCTATGGCTCTCGTCTTTGTAGAGCAGAGCGGGGACTTTCTTGTGCACTTATTTTATTGTGGAATTTACATGTTTCTTTGTAGTAGTATTGTTTGATATGTGTTTTGAATACCTAAACGCTTTACTCCCCAAATACTGTTATTTCCGGATGCATTGTGCGCCGGGTAAATTCACGTAATCGGTAACGTCATTCATATATGAGGCATTCTTTTTCAAACTGTATAAATTTATATACAAATTTACATTCATGTAATGTACTAATTCATAATTATGTGTTTGCTTATCATTGAAAAGAAATTTTGTTAATTGTGTAGCGTAAACATTCGTATATTACTTATAGAGTAACAAAGAAATTATACTTATTTACAGAAATCCGGCGTTGTTTTTTAAGCACAGAATTCACAAGTATTCCTTCTAAAAATCAAATAATCTTTGTAACAAAATAAATTCTAAAAATTCTCTTAAATAAGGACATTAAAATTATAATGTTAGCGTAATTATAAAATATTATGCATTAACCAAGCTTGAAAACGTTAAATTTGTCGTGAAAGAATGCAGAATCATTATGAGATAACTATTTATGTACCGAGGAAAAGTATTTCATAAAAAGCGTAATAGCAAATCACACAAGTAATGAAATGACACTTTCTGTCGAGGGACGTGCTATATTTTTCATGATCCCGGGTAAATCGCTAAATTAACTAAATGTTGACACTGACATTCTTATTTCGCGGGCATATTAATGTGTCAGAAATCTACAAACGTCATGGTGACAGCAAGACTTAAATTTTAAGAATAAAAAAGAAATATAAATTATATTGTATACGCACACACACAAAAAGTTGCAGTAAATTTACAGTAATGAGTTTTGGCCAGTTGTAGTCAAGTACCATTACTGTAAAATTTCAGCCTCTTTGTGATATTTTGGTGCTATTCTGAAATTCTGATATGACTTACGCCCGCTGTAACAGAAATGTCGAGTTCCGTGGACGAATTAGACTCAACGGATATTTTACACCGATCAGTACGCTTGTTATTTTTAGTAGTAAATTTCTAATAATAATTAGAAATCACTCCATTGCACAAACGTACTATATTCTAATGTATATGAGATTTATCATAATACTGTCAATTTACAAGTACATAACGTTAGTTTACATTTTCAAAAGACAACATTACAGAAATGAGCCTTCCACTCTTACTCTAACGGGTTTTTAGTTTTCATTTCGTGTGGTATTTTTCCTTTATGGAGTAATATTACGGCGAATTACGAAATAAATACAGAAAATTTGTAAATTTACATAATGATTTTCAAAATTACATACTTTTTATGTAATATTGCAATAAGACATTTTACATAAAACATTTACAGTTACCGGTTCTGTAAATTTCAAGTCATTTTTTGCTGCGAACAGTAGATATATCACAGAACCGATCCAAATACTCGATATTATTTTTAAGTTCGTTTCTTGTGAGTCTTCGGCGAGGACAAGGGACACCCACCTCAGGCTTTGGCCGGATTACTCCGGATATTTATGTATATGATTCTTCTGCTGGGGCGCCCGACAATGGAATATATGGATAAGGTTTTTGTCCCCGTTTTTTGCGCACCTGTGGGCGCCAAACCGACCGCGGGCTCTTCTGGGGCCATCTGTTTGCCTACGAATTAATATTTCAATCAATCCGCTCCCAATCGACCTTGTCGATGGAGCTCACGCTGGGATTCCACGGCGCCAGTTCCTCGAAATCGCCATAATTCATTTATTTTTAGATTTTCTTGCATATTAATTGCTTGCTTATTGATTGCTTCCTCTGTTGTTTTTCACGCCAAGTTATCTCGACACAACGGCGAAATATTTAATGACAAAGCATTTAGTGGTAAAATATTTAACGACAAAGAATTCAACGGCAAAACATTAAGGATAAAATATTTAATGACAACACAATTAATGACAAAAAAACTAATGACAAAAAAAACTAATGACAAAACAATTAATGACATAAAATTCAATGGTAAAATATTTAAGGACAAATCTTTAATAGTATATTATTTAACGACAAATATTTAATGGTAAAACATTAACAGCAAATATGGAAAAATATTTAATCACAAAAGATTTCGCGGCAAAATATTTTGTCAATAACATTTATGGACAAAATAATTAATGACGGTTTCTAGTACCCTCAATAATTATTATTCCTTGGTGGAGTTTATGGAATCAGTTGAACAGAGAGAAATGTTGCTTGTCACGAAATCTATGAACTAAAATAAAAGGAAAATAAAAGATTTTTCTCTCGAGCGGGTGTAATACACAATTTACGTACCTACTTTTTACCTAAAACAAATCTGTAATACCAAACATTACTCCCTAGGAAGCTGTGAGTTATTATTTCCCGCTTGATAGTGGCGCCATTTGCCATAAAAAATACATAAGCGGCAAAATTAGTAATCTACTTTATTCCCTTGGGAGTTTTGACACTTTACTCCCGCTCGCCTGTGCTGCCAGTTTCTTTAGAAAACTGCATAAGGTGGTCAAATTAAGAATTAACGTCAGTCGTATAGTTACAATACTATAGCTACCAGCATAAAAATACATAACCTCAACTGTCAAATATGACGTTTCCCTTAGACAAATATTTTGTTTTTTACAAAATAATTATTATCGCTCGGGGAATTTTGCCGCTTATGCACTTTTTATGGCAAATGGCGTCACTATCAAGTGGAAAATAATAACTCATAGATGCCTAGGGAGTAATGTTTGTTATTACAGATTAGTTTTAGGTAAAAAGTAGGTATGTAAAGTGCGTATTACACCCGCTCAGGAGAAAATAACTGTTAACACATACATATATTTAAACTAATACTTTTGTAAATTGACTTCATGTTAATTTCAAAGACCTCCAACATTTTGTAGTGCTAATAATTAATATACCATGAAAGCATTTACTTAAAGAGTAAACTTTTATTTGGATTGTAAAACAGCAAATTGGTATGTAAATATAATTCTGATTTATTTAACACGAAGTATTATAATTTATTTGCATGGCATAGTAGTACTCTGTTGTTATTATGTGAGGTAAGTGTGATATTAAGTACATTAACCCTATACATCGTAATGGCTCGTTAAAAATTTTAAAATACCTAAATGATATATTTGTCTTTTTAAATACAGATCATTTTGCGGATTATTTTCTTTCGTTATATTGAAGTTAATAGTCCTGTAGAATTTATTGCGTAATATGCTATATAATTTTGTTTTTCTTAAAGCTATGTCCACACCTGAGAAACATGAGGCAAATGTTCGCCCGACACATGCGCACAAGGACCATTTGCCAAATATGGTATGGTTGCCGAATTTTCCTCTTTATGCGCATGTGTCGGGTGAACATTTTGCCTCATGTGGCTCAGGTGTGGACATAGCTTAAGGTAAGTATTTGACAACAACGAAATAATTGCTTTTGTTGTAAATGTCTGCTACTAGTAATAATTATGATAAAATAATTAATTCATGTAAAAATTGTGCTTTATAATAAAAATTTAAAACTATTTAATTTACCTTTCAGCAAGTACATTAAATGTCAATACCTGACCATTTGTCTTCAGTAACAAAATCTGTTACAAGATTGAAACTAACTATTAAGATTGGGCGTACATAACAACTTTTAACCAAACAGTTCTCTGAGTGTAGGTACATATAAAGATGCCAATATAAACCGAAAAGCAACAGCAAATGTGTCATAAAAAGAAAAGCAACATAAAGTAACGGTTTGCGGGAGTAAATGTGCGAAAAATGGGAGGAAGGAGCATTTCAAAAATATGTTTGCATTAAGGGCGTAAAGCCTATGTCGCATATAAACCGTCCTGCCGCGAGAAGAAGCTAATGGACGTGTTGTGTAAGAAAAATGCGTATAAGTGAATGTGTGACTCGACAGATATTTTTATATTTCTTATGTGGACCTTAATATTCCCGAGCCCTGTGCATTCCAAAAGGACTTAATTTCGCTTAAGGGCACGCTAATGCGGAGAACTGGCGCGTACACCTGTCCAAATTATGCAAAATGCTCGTCAGCGGGGAATTCCAAATAAAATAGCCAATTTTCCTAGCCTCTCCTCAGTTCAAATATATAATTTCCTTAACAGGGATCTTTAATTCAGACAAGGAAGCGACGGCCTCTGCTGCTGCAATTTGAATCAATTTTGAATTTTAATGCTGCGTATTTGGTATGCCACACAAGTTTACATATAACCGCATATAAGGTGATATAACCCAGCAAGAAGCGACTTTTTTAAATTTTCGAAGGAAGTCCTCGTATAGACACTTAGCAATAAAAGTAAAAGGAAACCATTTGAAATAACTGGCTGATTTAAATGCAAAGTACATCAACGATGAAATGTACAGGATGGAATGTACAAAAGATCCATAGATCTAGTTTGCTTTGAATTCCGGGATCTCTATTGGTCATTTCGTGTACACAACAGAATCAATTAGCAAACGAGAAAGCTAGATATTCAGAGGCAATCTGTTTGCCCAATTTAGTGCATAATACCAAGAGAAATGTTTCGGAGACAACCGTTTCTGAAATAAGTGGAGTTGTGCAACGCTATTCGGTCCATCGGGGATATTACGAGACATTTTATATCCATTATGATATATTTTATATCTATTATGAGATATCTTATACCCAAAGTCTGCCTAAGTTTCTAGGATAATCAAGAAGAGTACATTTCCGTGTTGATGCACGTTTAATGCAAACATGAGGGCAGAAATAGACTGGCGAAAAATTAAGGGGACCCCTCGGCACGTTCTCGCTTGAATTATGCGCTGGAAATATCGCGCTAATAATGAAACCCTTAATTGCTTTCTTTTGGGGCTGAGAGGACGAATTTCCAAAGCGAGTCCAACTGTCAGGGGTAATGCGATTAAAAATGGTTTGGTTTCGTTTGGGCAACGCGCCCGTCTTCAAGGATTGAATTAAATTCGAAATCCTGACTACATTCTAAATAAAAATTACCAAATCCGTGTATAAATTTTGTATAAAGAGTAAAATTTTGCATGACGAGTAAAATTTTGCATGACGAGTAAAATTTTCTACTTTTACATTCAAAATGATAAACCTATACATAAAATTTTGTAATTTTACGTGAAAAGGTTTTCCCTAAATTTATAATTATTAAGGATTTAAGAAATAAAATTTTAAAAAATAACTACATAGACAGTTTTACTATTCTGTGCCATGCGAACATTTGTGTACTTCTGCAGATGTAGTAATATTAGTATTATTATACCATCAATATGGTTTGAATATGCAGAATTTATAAGTGTTTTATTAGCAATACTAGTTTATCCCGTTGCGAATGCAGTTGCAACAACAAATTAACAAACATGTCCGCGTTGTATGTTTAATTATTATTCCTGATACAGTTATTTCTTCGTTAAGAAATATTGATGAAACGCATATTAATATAGAAAATATTGTAAATTAACAAAAAATCTTTATCGAAACGTAGTATAGAAGGCATAACATTTGATATAGTTTTATTTTAAATTGCTTAGGAAAGTCTTTGAAACACTTTCCATTTTTCATATACGGAGAATTAAAAATCATATAGTGCCAACTGAATCATGTATCATGCATTTCAGTACAATTTCATGTCGTTTCCAATGTTCATGAATGATGAAATTTCTGCTGATAGTAACCTGCCCATCGTCTTAAAATATCTTCTTCAGATAATATTAACAATATTTATGTGATAGGCCTCTCTTTTGAAACTGAATGGTATAAACCCACGCTGTAATTCGACCCAATATGCCCCCTACTGTTAAATCCATTAATGATTTAAGTTTTAACTTACAGTTAACTCTGGACGGTCGTTGACTTGCTCACCTACTGTTAAGTTATTTACAATTTCAAGCAATTTCGGGTTATCAGAAAATGTTATAATTGTAAATATTGTAGGTATTTTGTCTGTTAATTCAGGTGTTTGGCACAAAATATAAAAAATGGTGAAACGTCAAGCGTTTGGGGTGATATATTCAATAATGAGATTATCATTATCAACTGAAACGCGTGTTTCATAAGACCAGTTGCACCAACAGAGTAATTGTAAGTTAAAGTTAAGCTCTAGTTAGCTCTATATAAAGGTAATAGGGAAACTAGTGGTTAACATTAACTCTTGACTATTTTGTTTGTGCAACTGAACCTTAGTGTTTAATTTTCTTAACTAATCGATACTCAAGCAAAGAAAAATGAGTATTAAGCCAAGTAAGAACTAAGTTAGTGCATCTCCCTAATAACAATAAATGTTACTTATAGAATTATGTGTAATTTTGACTAATGTTGCCTTTCCTAAAGTTGTTTGAAATTATTTTTCTGTGAGGATGGAAAATTATTACTTTGTATGTAAACATGCAATTCTCACAGATTAATTATTATTTCATAATGCAGTAAAATTTCACTATTGAACATTGAAAGTTTCACGGGTTAGTGGAATATCTGTCGTCTACCACACGCATTGATACATACTCACGTGAAGTCATACAACACAGTCATACACATTCAGCCAATATCGATGTGAAGATTTCAACTGGTTGCGTTCGTCCAGGGTCAGAAGTATGGACTCGTTTTCTTGTGCTATGGTAACGCGAGCTAAACCAAAGAACGTGTCGGCTGTATTATTGAACAATTGGGATACCAATGCCCTTGCAACATGATAACGCTCGTCCACACACTTCGCGCGCAATAGGCGAAGGTTTTGCGAAACCTATTTAATTGATTGGATTCGAAAAAAGTCCGAAGTATTTTTTAGTGAAGGGATGAAAAAACTTGTTACGCGTTGAGAGAAATGCGTTAGTCCTAATGGTGGCTATTTAGAAAAAGAAAAATATGATTGCGAAACTTAAGAATTGTACATTCTTTAATGTACTTTTTGGCTAACCTTCAAGTTTGTTTGTGTTCGTGCTTTACAAGCACATGTGGTTTACTTTTTAGCCTACTCACGTAGAAAGATGAACATATTCACATAGACGAACATGCATAGAGCAACATACACAGACGAACATCCATAGAAGAACATACATAACCTCGCTCACACATATGCATGGGCGTAAATCTCAAACAATAATTTAATTCCAGCGCATATTATGAGTAAGAGAGGGTGTAAATCAGGGCCGACTGTATAGATAGAGCCCGGTGCCGCCGTGCATCATTATTAGAAAATCTGGGGTTTCCCATAAATCTCGCATGTATTACTGAATGATGTTGCGATGAGAGCAAAGACGACAATCTCGAGTTAGGAAGCCGTGAGCGTGGCTCGGGCACTTCCTTGTTTGCTCGGCTGGGGCTGGGGGTGAGGGATGAGGGTTTTGGGTGAGAATTGGGGGTGAGGATTGAGGCTGAGGATTGGGGCTGAGGATTGGAGGTTGAGAACTGGGGATGATGATTGGAACTTGAAGATTGGGGATTGGTGATTGGAACTTCAGGATTGGTTGAGGATTGGGGGTTGAATATTGGGGATTGGTGTCCTCGATAATCTGCAACCTACGCTGCATCTAACCAAACACCTGGCCAGGCAAGGTCCTATGTCAATATTTTTACAAAAGTAATTAATTAAAAACTTGGTTTGCATTGACAAGTGGAATCGATGAGACAAGGGCGCGGCCACGCGCTCCCTCGACATATTCAGCAATCCGAAATCCAGGGCCAAATTGCAGGGATGGAATAAGTAAATTCGGCGCCCGAGGCTGTTTTCCCCGTATTACTTTCTTTCGCCCGAGGAAGCCGAGCCAAGCGGGATCTTTAAGTAATAAAGCGAGTAAATAAATTCCGCTGAAGAAAGCCAAGAAAAATACCAAGTAACTTTTTTTCAATCTCTGATTCAGCGCGTCGCTCGCCGTTTTTGTTTTATTAGCCCTAATGAAATTTCATCTTCTTCCTCAACTCAGAGGGTTCATCATACGTACACTACGAAATAACCTATCGGATCGGCCTAAACTAATTCAAGTAAATTTTACTCAACTTGAACCTTATAAAAAAACCCTTAAAACAAAATTTTGAAAACACCCCTACTTCCAGGGTGCAAGCATTAAAATCCAGGAAGCCCCCATATGAATGTACTGGCTGAATTCCCCAACAGTCAAGGATTCTTTCAGTGCGCTCTAAAAGCAGGTTTGATGTCCCCCGTAAGTGTACGAGGAACTCAAAACGGTGTATAGCGGGATGAGAATTTTCATTTTAACTCGGGAGACTATAAAAACTGGCCAGCTTTATGGATTCGTGCGACCTTAAAATTTCGAAATTGCGAATAAAACTGACACGAGTTTTGGGACATTTTAATTTGCAATAAAACTTTATTCTGGATGCAATTCGGCATGCTACGCAGCTTTGTCGCTATCAATTTTATGTCAGCGTTAGAATAAAAGCGCCTAATAGTTCCCTGTTACTGCTTCGCCGGATTTTTTAATTTTCCCAAAAAGAAGTTCACCAAACCAGGCAATCTGTTGTCCTATTTCCCAAAAAAGATGAACAATGACTCCAATCCTATACTTTTCTTTCCATATCCCTTTGCATTATACAGACAAAAATTAAGTTTTCATTTCCTAACTTTATTATAATTGAATAAACTTTAACTAACATATTATTTTTTCTAATTAAAGGACTATATTTCCAAGATATTATTTCAATAAGTTTCTTATAAATATTACAACAAAATCGTATTTATATTACCGAATTGTTTATACGTGTAGATTGTCGGTAAGTTTTTTTTAGTAGAATTTTTTTTTCTTATTATCTTTATTATCTTCGATATGATGTTATTCCTTATAAATTTTTCCTTAAATAATAATAAATTTGAGAAAAAAAGCAAGGTACCGACAATCTACCTAAAGACAAATATTTTTTTTCTTTTTTTTACCTTCAAAAAAAAGCAGCGATGGGCCTGTTCTTTTAAACGTTAGAAATTCGACTGCTTCTTGGCTCTTAACGTAACCCAATTTGTGACTTGATGCGCTTAATTTATGATAATTAATTTTGTTGAACACGCGGACAAGACGATTGTTCCTTCTTTTTCGCATTTTTCCTGCGAGCCTCATAAAGGAAATGTTTAATTGTTACACAATTAGTGTCGCTGTTTTACGCTTCCAGAGGTTTTATGTACCTGCGAGCACGTATCCTTGCCTCCTATATACACAGTGTAAAATATTTCCTTTTTAATTATCAATCTCCGTAGCAGACTTCCAACACTACTAACGCATATGTCAACAAAACATTAACTCTGTTTTCAAGTTGAATGTACAGATAATGATAGTAAAAAATCTTGTGCACCGTTTTATCACGTCTTTTTCTGGCTGATATCTGTCTTTCATTCTCGGCTGTTGAGATGCAGTGTTCCACTAAAACAATTTAATGAAAGCTACAGTTTGTTGCTTTCTCGCATTCAATATTTTTTGAGGCCATGAATCACGTCGCAGCTTAGCGCACACTTGAACCATCAACTACTCACTATTCCTAAAACAAGCAAGTGATCTTTGTATTGTCATTGTTATTATTCTTATTGTTCCATTATGATTTTTATTGTGCTATTCTTTTGGCATTATACTAATGCAATTGTCTTCGTACTGGTTTTATTGTTGTATTCATGATTCGCGGTAACCTTGAAATATTTTACTTACTTAGTTCCGCATGAATGCCCTGTCGACGTTCCGGTTTATAAAACTTACCTGAAAGAAAAATAAAGCAATTTTAAAACAATTCCAATAAGCTTATTTGCTTAATTTATGTACATCATAATTACAGTACATAATAATTAGTGTACATAATAATTTATGAGAACGATTTGTTTAATATCTTAACCTATTACATAACTAGTAAAGCCACCGCGTCCCCCTTAACCCGCCCAGCTTTTTCCCTCTCTCCTAGTGAATAATGACTTAATTTAATGTCATCCTTTATGCTGTTTGATTAATTACTCTTTACTTTTGCCTCAGATTTGTAATGAAATATCTGCCGCAATAAATCGTCCCCGCGACTTTATTTAGGCAAGGCCGCCATTTGTATAGATTTTATTGACGCGACCCACTACGAGCTTCAAAACACTACCTTGCCCGCTTTAATTATTTCCAGATTATAAGTACGGACGTGCAACAAATAATCAAAAACGTATTACCCATGCACGCGCTGCAATAATCGAGTTCGGAACTTTTAAGCCCTTTAGGTTGGTAAGCATTTAATTTATTTTAAAAAATACTCGTTGCCGTGATTGTAGAGGATGTAAAACTTTTAAATGATAATAATAATACCAAACGTGTGTCATAAATAGATAATAAATAAGTAATAATGAACCTTACTTCAGTAATTAACCTTTTATCTACCAATACTATTTCTTTGCTAGAAGAGTAGAAGTTTCCTTATCGTAAATTTTAAACGTTTTTTAAATGGTGCTATAGAAGTGTTCAAGTGGTTTCCATTTTACGTAGGGATATAGGTATGTAATATAACGGAACGAGTATAACAAAAGTAAAATACCCTGCATCCTATAAAGTCAAAGTGTTCGTCACCAATTTTCAAAGCGTCAATAATGATGGTACCTATAATACTTGTTAAAATGAAAAATAATTGTTGAAAAAAGTATTGATAAAAAATCAATATGAATCAAATTAGGAATATACGATGTATTTTCAAAAAGTGTCCGGCTTTTGATCGAGAAAACTACAATTGTTTCTTTGGGAGTTTGAAACCCTTATCTCCTTCAAACGCTTCCACTCTTTTCACTTGGTTATCGTTAAGTTCAGTACACTTAGTGAACTGGCCGCAATAGGCGGACTTGTAACAAAAAAAAACAGCAGGCATGCGCATGACCGTCTTCTCCATATATCCACTCAACTTTATTTGTATTGCAAGAAATGGTAAGGGTCTGATATTATTTGAACGAACCTCGTTCGTAATTCTGTGGAAATAGGAACAAAATCAATTTTCGTCGTTGCGGCCATTAAAATCGCCATGACTAATGCATTTATAAATATTTCAAAAAACCGCAATGATTAAAAAAGCATTCGAATTAATGGGATGCACCTAGCAACAAATATGAGCAAATCATTTTTAAACAAATCGAAAAGCTGCGGAGCAAATTGTTATTTTAATCGTCAGTTCTGCGCTAAAAAATTAACGCTTGAAATTCGACATTTGCCATTAAAATATGTTTAAACATAGATTAGCATGGTTAAAACTTTCAATATCGCACTCTGAGTGCCGATGCCGTAGACTTTTAGAGTTGATATGACAAAAAATTGAAAAAAAGTTGACATGCCAAACAATTTATAAAAAAGTTCATATGGCAAATGCAGTATCTTTCCCAATATTTCAAGAAACTAAGTAAATAGAATTTGAAGCTAATTATACGGTTACAAATCTACAAGTTACTAACTAAAAAAAACACTCTGAACAGATCAAAACTGGCTTGCTTGGTTTGGATCCACCTCGTTTAGCTCGCCCTTAGCTGACTCGCTCGGATTAGAATGATCTGGCTCGCACAACTAAACAGTATGGCAAATCCGGAGGATTTGCTGACTTGTTTTAGAGCAGAGTCCGTAAGGCGCAGAATGGCTCCTTTATGCGTCCTGCCGCGAAATATTCATAATAAATTCTAACAAGGTTTTGGTTCCCTGTGTACAGTGTTTATGTGACAGTTCGCGGCAGTAAAACTGTAACAATAGCGAAGACGTTCCATACTCCCGCCTTAAATATTTTCCTTTATTGTGAAATGTTACATTATCCTCTCATCTCGGCCGGCGCGACGCGGAGGAGAAATAAAGGGAGTGAAACGCGGCCGCCATTTTTTTACGCCGTAAAGGTAATTGAGTACTTCAGGCAAGTAAATTTAATACTAACAAATGTACTGAAAAATAACCGGGAGGAACGTTACTTCTTGGGAAAGCAAAGAGGTAGGTGTATGTCCATTTATAAATGTAACTAAATATAATGAGGCTATACTTCACTGAATGGAGCGGCGCTTTTAAGGGAGAAATATTCGAGTTCCTTGAGATTGCGGCTTTCCAAAAAGTTTCCTTTTCAAATTGTTATTCGCCCCGTAATGTTAATGCACGCTTTCTTCGTTTGGTGCCACGACGTGGGCTAGAACATGTTTTATGAGATCAACTTTTGAGGGTTGACTTTTGAGGGTTATGACTTTCGAGCCTCTGACTTTTCAATGATTTGTAACAATTTTGACACTATCATTTCATACCTACATGTTTACAAAATATGTAGAGTGAAAATGAAAAACACCTCACGAAATAAATTTTCCGTGAAAAGTCCGCTATCATTTCTTCTATGTTTAAAAAATGATTAAAAATACAAACATCTCATAAGATTAATTTTTCCAGGAAAAAAGTCGCATCCTACTGCATTTGGCATGTCAATGTTATCGCGGTAAAACAACGTTCCTGCGCAGTTGATAAAAGTTCTCGAGTATCGTTCCGTTTTCCAAAGTTTTTACCCCTTCTCACGTGCGTTTGAGATGCTTACAATATCATGCTAATCATTTTCCGTTTAATTTCAACCAAAATTAAAATTCGACACAGCCGCGAACGAGAAAAAGCTGAAGGCATAAGAGGAGTGGTTGGTGGAGGGCGGTTGGAGGAAGGGCGGTTAGAAGGAGGATAAAATGGGGTAAAATGAGGGATGGAAGGCTAAATTTTACAATAAAACACGGATAAAATCGTCGGAAATGTACACACAATAAAATTTTTAATTAATTTCGTAGACACAAGTTATTTCGTAACGTAGTTGGATTTTATTCATTTTGAGGCCCTACAAACCCAGTGTTATTGGTTTAGTCGTTAATTCCGTTTTGTGCGCTCTGTCGAAAGTCTTCAGCGTTTTTTTAAATTTTAATTTAATTTGCTGTAATTGCTACGCTTGTAATTGGGGCGATGAAATTGAAACAAAAAAAAACGAGTTTGATTATTCTTTTAATCTTGGTTTATAAGTATTTCTATTTTTCTTCATTTTATCGTTATTTAATTCCATTATTTATTAATATTACTTTTTAATATTATTGTGACTATTATTATTCAAGTAACAATTATGGTAAGTAACAGATATGACGACTACACAAAGCAGAGGTCATTGGTTCCAAACCAAAGTTCATCAATTTGCCATAAAACTTCCATATAGGGAAGCCGGATCTGAGTAACGAATTGGCAAGGCCGCACGATGAAAACCGAGGCCACACTTATAATATAATTTCGATGGCACACTTGTTTGTAAACACGTCGAACATATTCAATTTGCAAATTTATAGAGATTCGCGCTGAATGGATAAGTTTCTGTACGAAAAAGAATCTCATTTTGCGAGCTGTTGCTTGGGCGATGTTTTGGAACCCCAGTTCGCTCGAAACAATACTTTCGCTTCGTACTCATAATTAACAGATTACCTTGCGCCTACGCCTCCGGGATTATTAATTAAGAAAGCAAAACTCTGAAAGTAAAACTTCTTTAAGCAACTTTCTGTGTAATGAAGAATCTAACGTCGTTATCGTGCCCTTTGAGTGAATATAACGAAGCATTTTCTTCCTAAGTCGCCAGTAATAAATATTGAAAAGCTCGTTTCTCCCGTCTCGTTTTAAGGACTTGCACGTCAAATTTTCACATAAAGTGAAAGCTTGAAACTAAGGCTCTCGTATGTATCAAGAAAGTAACTATGGAAAACTGTTCTATATTGCTTTTGGCAAAAAATAAGACTCTTGCAAAAAGTACAATAATGAAAATTTTGACGACAAAACCGTTGTGAAAATCTTGGCGATAAAACCGTTGTGAAAATCTTGGCGATAAAACTGTTGTGAAAATCTTGGCGATAAATCCGTTGTGAAAATCTTTTCATAAAAATTATTATGATAAAACAGTTATGATGAAACCGTATGATAAAATCGTTATGATAAAATCGTTATGATAAAATCGTTATGATAAAATCGTTATGATAAAAATTGTTATGAGAAAATCATTGTAATAAAATCGTTATGATACAAATTGTTATATGATAAAATTGTTGTGACAAACCCGGTGCGATAAAACCTTCTTGATAAACCCTTTCTTAAAAATTGTTTGTACGTACTTTCAATGTGGTTGAAATGAAAATTTTACAACAAGACTTTCTATATAGATAAAATATCATCTTCCTAATGAAAAGCTACCTGTAGGGATAAGTGGCCAAGTTCTGGTAATAACGCGAACCTTTTTAAAAGGTCGTGCAGGTTAGCAAAGTCGGTAAGGTTCAAAAAGAATTCCTAGTTCGCGGATCCACTATTATGACGTCCGTAATTTAAGATTTCCAGACAGGGCTGCATTAATTATTTAGAGAGTTTTATTATCCACCAGAGAGTCCGCTAAGCGCAAGTTGGATCGCATGTTTATAAGCGTTTCTAAGCTAAGTAAGTATTCCCGCCGAAAAACACGAGCGCTTAAATAAATTATATAACACAAGTATTTCTCGAGCGAGAGGAAACTTAAGTGGAAGACCAGTGCGCCTCTAATACCCTATATCTATTCACCCTATTGATTTTTCGAGTGGAAAAGAGACGAAATTATCGCCGCGGAACAGACTCCCACAAGTCGTTGGCCCCGCCGGCTCGATGGAAATTTTTAATAGAGGCTAAGTTCAACTTAGGACAGATCACTTCTGAGGCGCTTAATTGGTTCAACTTCTAACCAGGTTGAGAGGATGTCCCGCAAATAATCCAACTTTGGACAACTCGTTGAAAGCGTTCTCACTCGTACTATACTATAAATAAGGCTGTTAAAAACCGTTTGAGGTAGCTGTTAAAAACGGTTTGAGATAGCTGTTCAAAATGATGCGGGTCATCTTATTACGCAAATTTTTGCAATACAGTAGAGTATCGATTTTTCTAACGTCGATTAACCGGAACGTCGCTTATCTGTGCGTTATTTTAAATTTATGATTTTAAAATTTATTCTTGAAAAATCCAGGGTCTCTCAAATTAAACATCAAAACGCTTCTTAATTAACCGATTTAATTTTCACATTCACGAACGTTCCGGCTTTCGTTTAAGGCTTCCTCTGAGTTACAGTCCTAATTTTTTCTTCTTCAATTGTGATATGCACCGCCATCTCGCAATATACACTTATGTATAGCACACCCCCCATTTTTCAGAGTACAATTTAATAGCAAACATGCCCGTTCTACGAACTTATTAGAAGTATATGTGTTGTTTCTTCAAGCAGTTCCAAGCAACATTGAACAGTTAGCAGCCAATGAGGTTTAGATAAATTTTGCGGTCTTGAATGTTATTGGTTACTATCTGCCGCCAACATGTTCCGGACAGCTGAAGAAACAAAGCTATAATGAATAAATAAATACAATATTTTTCTAACGACTAAATACTATCCATGTCCCGTTTGTAGAGACGAACATTTTCAGACATTGTTGCCTGCCGCCTAATATTTATTAATTTCAATACTATACAGTTCAGAAGACTGAAATTCAATTTTAAGTTAACGTAAGAAAACTCTTTTTATAGCTGAGCCGTCCCCATCTACAATAAATTTTATAAAATTATTTATTACTATTTGTCGCAATGTTATATACATATGCTGCCAGTGATCGCATCTTAATGAATTGACCTCAAAGACGTGAAGATGGTGCAGGTGTCACAGCAAAACAGGTCGCCTTACGATTTAATAAAACAGTAAAATATAGTATGTACTTCGGGTATAATATGTACTATCTTTATTTTATTACATACTATATTTTATCCTGACCTTGATCCAAACTACACATCATTGATAATTGGCAGAGAAGATTTCCACGTGTAGGATCTTTATCCTTTTGGTTATGCGCAACTTCCTGTTGGACGATAATATCAGGTAAATTAGTTTTAATTTTAATAATACTATTTATTGTTTCTAATTATCCGTTATAATTTAAATTTGGCAATAATTTTGCAGCGGATCACTATCCTTAAGGCCTATATTTTGAGGAATTCTAAGCATGGCCTCAAGGCAATCTTTTGATACCAGAGTGATAGTTTCTGTTTTGTTTTCATTCGACGTATCACACATACTACATGTATAACATATTGATTGCATTTTCCTATTGAATGCTGATTTTGCAAATGCATTACAATTTCGCAATTTGAACATTGTATTTAAATTATTAATAGAATTTGAACATTCTTTTCTATTGTTAGATAGCAGAAGAAAATAAGTTCCAAGCAAGCAAAATATGCCAATGACATTTTTCGTACTCTCACATAATTAGAAATAATAAACTTTTAATAGTAAACTTTTGTTTCTAATAGATGAAAAGCTACCGAAATGACAAGTGGTAAAATCTGACGAAAACTGGAATTCCAGCGTGCAGAATCGCTTCAGCCGTCATTACATATCATTACTTCATTACATATGATTACTTCATTACGTCTTGTGCAGGCAAATGTTTATTGCGCAGGTATTTGTTTAGTTAAGTGGAGGAAATTGCCCGGACGGCTGTACAGGCGACATTAGCGACGTTATGTGTCGGGAACGATTGTCCAGGGCAACCGTCGCACAATTCATTTAATCTCAAATCCGCCCTCCGAACGCCGCAATTACCGCTCCGTGCGGACGTGCATTGTTGCAAGCGATCGCCACCGCGATACTGAAGATGACAACAAGATACGAACGAAACGACGGGACTAGTTGTCGCTTTGGCGCGGTTCTAATTACGATTTTGTAATATGTGTGTAATCGCTTCCTTTGTGTCTTTTCCTCGGCTGGTTATAACCAGCGATCGCCGGACCCCATCTTGCTGAAAAACAGATGCACAGTAAAAAATGACTTCACATTTACAGAACCGATATCTGTAATTTTTTATATAATTATTATTTCTATTATCGGGTATTTAGATCTATGAATTAAATTTTATATTTTGCCTAGCGTTTCGTTTTATTTTAAAAACTTCTTCAGGGATATATATTAAAAATATAATAATATAAAATCACAAACTAATTATAATACTGTGACGTATCGAGGGGGGCTTACCTCGCTGTTGTGCTCAAAAGAGACACTTATTGAAATATTCCGAAAACGGAAACGGCGGGAAATTCAAATCCCCCGAAAACTCTATTTGGCCAAAATTACCTGTGATCGTCTAGTATTTGGTAGGAACCCTTTTTCGTTGTATTCGTAATATCCCAGAATTCGTAGGCAAAGTCACGTCAA
>JAWQRP010000708.1:0-24648 GCA_033557875.1 Quadriops clusia
TTGCATAAGTAAAGTGGTCTTAAAATCACCAAATCCACGAATGCGTAGAGTACACTATATTTATAAAGCGGCAAATTGATTTCGCGCCAATTTTTTATGCCTCAATCGTTTCGGGACACCCAGTATATACATATGTCCCTGATGGAATTTAAAAAGTATATTTTTCTGATATAAAAAAAATTTTTTTTTCAGTGATATTATGTATTTTACATTAACACATATTTGTTTATGGACCCATATAATAAAATTTTCAAATAAATACAGATTTTATCAAAAACTCGCCATGATGAACCCTGTTCATCCCCAATCTCCAAAGGGTTAATAATAATCAATATGAAATAATATACTGTATATAAAATAATATACTGTATATAAAACAATATACTGTATATAAAATAATATACTGTATATAAAACAATATACTGTATATAAAATAATATACTGTATATAAAATAATATACTGTATGTAAAACAATATACTGTATATAAAATAATATACTATCCACTTACCACCAGCAGCGAAAACATTGGTCAAGTTAGTGCGATAATCCTTCGTCTGGAAATTCGATCGAGCATCCAAAGTCAACTGAAGTTGGTCCCCGATAGCCCTCTCAGGCCCTAGGAAACCCATAGCCAAGAGCACCAAATCCGCCTTGAAAACCTTCTCCGAACCAGCTCGTTTCTTCATCTCCCATCGCCCACTGTCGTCCTTTTGCCAATCGACATTCACCGTCTTAACCCCAGTTACGTTTCCGTTCCCATCATCCAAAAACTCTTCCGTCATGATGCTGTACACCCTCGGGTCTTTGCCGTACCGAACCTTGACCTCGTCATGTCCGTAATCGACTCTGAAAATCCTCGGCCATTGTGGCCACGGGTTGTCGTTAGGCCTCTTGGGCGTCGGTTCGGGCAAAATTTCAAAAGTCGTGATCGTAGCGGCTCCGTGTCTTAAAGACGTAGCGATGCAATCACATCCTGTATCGCCGCCTCCGATGATAACAACATTCTTGTCTTTGGCGTTGGGCCCCATTTTCTTGCTCCCGAGTTGTTGCTTCTGCCAACTTTCCAAGAATTCCATAGCGAAGTGAATTCCGTTTAACTGCCGACCAGGTAATGGTAAATCTCTCGGCCATGTCGCTCCTGTACACAAAACGACTGCATCGTACTCCTCGCTCAGTTCCTTAGCTGATATGTCCTTCCCTACGTTAACGTTTGTCTTGAAAACGATTCCTTCGGCGGCGAGCAATTCAACCCTCCGTTGTACCACCTGTTTGCTCAACTTCATCGTCGGTATTCCATATTGCAGCAACCCGCCAATACGATCGTTCCGTTCGAAAACCGTCACGGAATGTCCGGCTTTGTTCAATTGTGCGGCGCAAGCCATCCCAGCAGGGCCTGATCCCACCACCGCCACCCGTTTTCCCGTACGGTTCTGCGGAATTTGCGGGACGACCCAACCTTGTTCAAAAGCATGATCGATAATAGCGCATTCTATATTTTTAATAGTAACGCTTGGTTCGGAAATCCCCAAAACGCAAGCCCCTTCGCATGGAGCCGGACAAACTCTTCCGGTAAATTCCGGAAAATTATTCGTCTGCAAGAGAGTGCTAAGAGCTTGGCGCCATTGATTCTGGAACACTAAGAGGTTCCATTTCGGAATGATGTTGCCCAATGGACAACCATGAGAATTGGACTGACAAAACGGCACACCGCATTCCATACATCGAGCCGCCTGCACCCGAAGTCCTTTCCGAACATGCTGAAAATTATAAATTTCATCCCAATCCTTCATCCTTCTCTCCGCCGGCCGATACATCCCGGTCTCCCGAGGATACTTCATAAACCCTCGCAATTTATCCAAAGCTCGATCAGCCTTCTTTTGCTCCATCGCCAAATCCGCCACGGAATCCTCGATATCTTGAATCTTCGGCTCGGAAGAATTTTGCTGCACCTTCGGGGCAACAGTCTCGGCGGCCTTTTGCTTAAGAGCTTTTTGGTATTCGTACGGGAAGACTTTAACGAATTCTTTGACGCGCTTGTCGAACTCTTTCATTAGCTGGTCGGCAATGACGCTCCCTGTAAGGTCTTTGAATTCTTTGAGTAAAGTTTTGACGAGTTGGACGTCATCTTTTTCTTCGAGTTTGCATAGTTCGACCATTTCGGGGTTGCATTTTGTTGAGAAGGAGCCGTCGATGTCCCAGACGTAGGCTATTCCGCCTGACATGCCTGCTGCGAAGTTTCTGCCGGTTAAACCTGTTGGGGAAGAGATAAAGAAGAATAATTAATTGGTAGTTGAGTTATAATTTGTTTTTATTTATTATTTATTTTTATATATTATTTATTTTTATTTATTATTTATTTTTATTAATTATTTATTTTTATTTATTATTTATTTTTATATATTATTTATTTTTATTTATTATTTATTTTTATTTATTATTTATTTTTATATATTATTTATTTTTATTTATTATTTATTTTTATTTATTATTTATTTTTATTTATTATTTATTTTTATATATTATTTATTTGTTTTAACATAGTCATAAAGGAATTGTACTTTTTGTAAAGTAATACCACTTATTATGTATGTGTGGATACCTTTTGAAATTACTACGTTAGTCTTCGTTTATGAATAAGACTGTTAGAATGCTTATGTTATGCTATTGTTTTTTTTTTCTTTTTGCAATCTGAGCCCTATTGACGCTATAAAAAAATATTGAGTGTCGTTTGAATATAATTTTCTAATTTAAATTAATTTTTTTTCATGCAACTTCATTTCTTGAACTTATATTAGTATTTTTTATATTTTTTGTATGAAAGATTGATAAAATTATGAAATTTTTTTCTTTTACAAAATTATGTATGTATTTTTAATATTATACTCAATTTAATATTATACTCAATTACAAGTTTAGGTGATCATTTTTCATGGAGAATAAAATAAAAATTCAGTTTCATTGAATTTTAAATAATGCCTTGCTTTCATGTCGATTAAATAAGTAAGTCCTTTTCCTTATCTTGAATGAAAATTTAGGTTTGTTTATTTATTTTAAATAGACTTATTTGTAATAATAACGTTGTAATATTAACATGAGTAAATAACAATAAATTAATAATAAAATAATAATATTATAATAATTGCATAAATATCTATAAATAAGATTTGTATAAACAAGAAGCTTTTGAACTGATTTATTTATTTTTTCTTAGAAATGTGTTTTATGTGAGTAAAATTTATTGTAGTGAACTACTGCATCTTACTTGTCACTTATATGTGGTTTCACCCTTCAATTATTTTTTGTAAAATAGTCCCTCTGTTCAAAAACAAGTGGCTGAATTAACTTTTTTCCTGTCCAGAAACAAGTGTCCGATTTCATTAAAAATTCATATTTTTCAAAAATATTAAAATAAATTTCATATGCAAAACAAAACAAAACGTTTCTTCATATATTGATCGTACAAAATGTCTCAAATAAGATGAAGGTTTTAAGTAAATACATATTTATAACAAATTGATGAAATAATGAAGTATGTTATTAAAAAAATGTGTTTGTGATATGTTAAAATTGTTAAATGATAGTAGTATAAGATAATCTGCATGTATGTAAAATTAAACCTGAAGATGCTT
Source organism: Quadriops clusia (assembly GCA_033557875.1). Lineage (NCBI taxonomy): Eukaryota > Metazoa > Arthropoda > Insecta > Coleoptera > Hydrophilidae > Quadriops > Quadriops clusia. The sequence continues at coordinate 3,632 of JAWQRP010000708.1, forward strand.
ACAAATGATAAGCGAAACGCCGTTTAAATAAAGAAACATGTTAAAATAAACCAAATGAAATTTTAAAATAAAAAAAACCCAAGAAATTTTAAGACCAAAAAAACCCAAGAAATTTTAAAACCAAAAAACCCCAAGAAATTTTAAGACCAGAAAGATCCAAGAAATTTTAAGACAAAAAAACCCAAAAAATTTTAAGACAAAAAAAATCCAAAAAATTTTAAGACAAAAAAAAACCCAAAAAATTTAGAAAAAATAGTTGAACATTATTGGTCAAGAAATAAAATAGAATAAAAATTTCAGTTTAAACTTTCACATTTTTCAGGGCTTTCTGTAGTTTATCAACTATCACTGTTATCATAATTTGAGGAAGCCAGTGCTTATTTTAATGTTGTGGTGATCATTTTTCATGACGAAAAAATAAAAATTCAGTTTCATTAAATTTGAAACAATGCCTTGCTTCATGTGAATCAAACTAAGTCCTTTTCCTTATATTGAATAAAAATTTGTGTTTGTTTATTTATGTTAAATAGACTTATTTGTAATAATATCGTGAGTAAATAATAGTAATATAATAATAAAATAATAATCTATACTTATAAAATGTTATAATAATTGCATAAAAATAAATAAGTTTTGTATAAACAAGATAATTTTGAATGGATTTATTTAGTTTTTCTCAAAATTGTTTTTTACGAGAGTAAAATTTATGTTAGCGACTACTGCACTCTTACATATCACCCTTCAATTATTTTTTGTAAAATACTTCCTCTGCCCGGAAATAAGAATCTGAAATGAATTTTTTTCTTGTCCAGACATAAGTGTTCAATTTCTTTAAAAATTAATATTTTTCAAAAATATCAAAATAAATTTCATTCATGAGTTTACATCTGATACTTCAGCACTATGAGCTAATAATTTTTGTGTTTTATGTTAAACTTGGTTTACAGTTTTTTTAAAATATTTTTCATAACTACTATTATTTTCTTAGACCGGAGTTTTATATCAAGTCTTGAAAATTCCTCTTTTTTTATACAAAATTTTTATTCTAAACCTACTATTTGGTTGCTGTGAAAAACTTTACCTATAAAAAGTGTTTTCAAAATGACAGTCATCTTTTAAAAGCAAAGCCGCCTTTTTTTAATTTTTGAACAAAATCAAAATCAAACACTTATTTCTGAAAAAACAAAACAAAATCTTTTTTCATATATATTGATTGTACAAAATATAATACCATTGAATATAGAATTATTTCAAATAAGATGAAAGTGTAAAATAAATGCATGTTTATAACAAATTGACGAAATAATGAAGTATGTTATTAAAAAAAAAAGTGTTTGTGATATGTTAAAATTGTTAAATTATAGTAGTATACGATAATCTGCATGTAAAATTAAACCTGAAGATGCTTACAAATGATAAGCGTAACGTCCTTTAAATAAAGAAACATGTTAAAATAAACCAAATGAAATTTTAAGACCAAAAAAACCCAAGTAATTTTAAGACCAAAAAAACCCAAGAAATTTTACGACCAAAAAAACCCAAGAAATTTTAAGACCAAAAAAACCCAAGAAATTTAAGACCAAAAAAATCCAAGAAATTTAGAAAAAATAAAGTTAAACATTATTGATCAAGAAATAAAATAGAATAAAAATTTCAGTTTAAACTTTCACCTTTTTCAGGGCTTTCTGTAGTTTATTAACTATCACTGTTATCATAATTTGAGGAAGCCAGTGCTTCCAATTATGATAACAGTAATAATTAATCAATCTCAAGGAATCTTGAAGAAAGTGAAAGATTAAATGAAATATAGAGTTTTTTAATTAACAACAATGAGTCCGAAGACTAATATCCATAAATGTATAACGTCCACACGAACAAGAAGAAATTGCAAAGTAATAAAATAATAAAGTTAGGATAGATTTTCAGATATGTAGAATACATAATAAATATATTTGCTTTGTTGATTGGTGTTAAATAATGGTTTCTTATCTAGTTTATCATTTTACTAGACTGACCTATTTTGTAAATTTCTAATTTACATTATCAAAATCCGACAAAGTCGATTTTCATGAATTAATTTAAATTATTAAAACATTTATACATTTAGAACAGTCACTTTCAAACTATGTTTTTCCTTTTGTATATCAAAAGGAAGAAAGAAAAAGAAAGAGAGATAATAAAGGAACGAAAACATTTTCTTAATTGAAAGTGACTGTTCTAAATGTATAAATGTTTTAATGCCTTAATGAAAATAAACCAACGGGCTTTGATAACGTAAATCGGAAGGAAATTTACGAAACCGGTCAGCCTAGTAAAAAGATAAACCAGATAAGAAAGCATTATTTAATACCAATCATCAAAATTAAAAAAACCATATCGGACGGAAAAAATCTTATCGGACGGAAAAAACCTTATCGGACGGAAAAACCTTATCGGACGGAAAAACCTTATCGGACGGAAAAAATCTTATTGGACGGCAAAAACCTTATCGAACGGAAAAAACCTTATTGGACGGAAAAAACCTTATTGGACGGAAAAAACCTTATCGGACGGCAAAAACCTTATCGGACGGAAAAAACCTTATTGGACGGAAAAAACTTTATCAGACGGAAAAAACCTTATCGGACGGAAAAAACCTTATCGGACGGAAAAAATCTTACCGGATGGAAAAATCCTTATCGAACGGAAAAACCCTTATCGGACGGAAAAAACATTATCGGACGCAAAAAAAAATATCGGACGATAAAACCTTATCAGAGGGAAAAAACCTTAACGGACATAAAAAAACCTTTAAGATATATTTGTAACTTACCTAAAATTAAAATAATTCCTCCGGTCATGTACTCGCATCCATGATCTCCCACACCTTCAACGACCGCAACAGCCCCCGAATTACGCACAGCGAACCGTTCAGAAGCAATTCCCCTGAAGTAAGCTCTTCCACTCGTTGCTCCATACAAGCAAACGTTTCCGACAATTACGTTCAAATGAGATTCAAAAGGAGACGATTTTGGCGGATAGATAACCACAGTCCCTCCGGAGAGTCCTTTTCCTACATAATCGTTAGCGTCGCCTTCCAAAGTGACATAGACTCCTTTAGCCATAAAGGCGCAGAAACTCTGGCCGGCGGAACCTGTTAAATTGACGTTGATCGACCGGCCGTTTGGAAGTCCGTCTTCGTGGAATTTCAACGAGATGTAATAGCTGAGGGTCGAGGTGAAAGCTCGGCATTCGTTTGAAATCTTCATGGTGATGTTAACGGATTTTTGGGTGCCTTCGAGGACGACTTTCGATTGCTCGATGAGCTGCACATCCAATCGTTGGTCTAATTGGAAGTCCTGGGTGACGGATCCGCCTACAATGTTAACTCCCGGTCGGAGATGTAATGCGTTTTGCAGGATTAGATTCAAATTTAGAGTTTTCGCTTTGTTGTTTCCGTTTTCGGTTGCTTTTAAAAAGTCCGTCCTGCCGATAAGTTCCTGGTATTTGCGCACCCCTAATGAGGCCATATGCTTCCGGACTTCCTCGGCTAGCATGAACATGTAGTTTATTACATGTTCAGGAGCGCCGGTGAATTTTTTTCGGAGAATAGGATCTTGGGTGGCGATGCCTACAGGACAAGTATTTAAGTGGCATTTTCGCATCATTGTGCAACCCATTACGATTAATGGAGCTGTACTAAAACCGATTTCGTCTGCTCCGAGTAAAGCTGCGACTACGACGTCGAAGCCGGTTCTTATGTTCCCGTCGGCTTGGAGCACGATTCTTGATCGTAAGTTGTTTAAGACTAAGACTTGATGAGTTTCGGCGATTCCTAATTCCCATGGAAGTCCTGCGGATTTAATGCCGGTCCAGGAACTTGCTCCAGTTCCGCCGTCATGTCCGGAAACGACGATGTGTTCGGCTTTGCCTTTGGCTACCCCGGAGGCTACGACGCCTACGCCGACTTCGGAGACGAGCTTTACGGAAATTCTTGCGTTTGGATTTGCGCATTTTAAGTCGTAGATTAGTTCTGCTAAGTCTTCGATTGAGTAGATGTCGTGGTGAGGCGGAGGCGAGATAAGGCCTACGCCGGTTACTGAGTGTCGGGTGTGGGCGATGTCTGCTGTTACTTTATATCTGGAAATAAATTTGGAAATAAAGGATTTGTGCTAATTTATTAATATAATTATTTTAATTTATTTTATAATTATTTTAATTTATTTTATAATTATTTTAATTTATTTTATAATTATTTTAATGCATTATGTGCATTGTTATTATAATAATTCAGACGTTTTAGAATATTTACTTTACTGTGTATTTTTAAACAGATTTATTGGAAAGAGACGTTGGTAGACTTGTTTGTAAAGTAACTAAATGTTGGTAACCATATTGAATGTTTAAGCTGTCGTTGTTTACACCATTGTCAGTTAGTTGTCAAAATGGAAAAAAGTGTTTTAAGATTTTTTACATTTTGAAAAATGATGAAGTTACATAAAACGAATTGAATCTGACAAAATTAAAAAAAAGAAATTGTATAAGACCTCAATTTGATGTTTTTACCAGGAAAGTAAAATAGAATGAATATTAAAAATTTTAATTATTGAACTGTCATTGTTTGATATTGCGGTGCGTGCTTACATGTATAGATGGCGCTCATTAACAATGTCAATTAACTGATGTCAATGCACAGATCAATGGTAATGTCATTACAGGTTTCTGTTATAAATATTTCCGTTATAAATATTTCTGTTGAATAAAAAACACTTCTTTGAAATAAGACTTCCAGATAATTTATATTTTGTTAACATTATCGTATATTTAAAGTAAATTTGAATTTTAACTTACCCGGGTAATTCACCACCTTCTCCAGGCTTAGCCCCTTGAGCCATTTTAATTTGTAAATCATCTGAATGAGCCAAATAAGACGAAGTCACTCCAAATCTTCCCGAAGCTACTTGTTTAATAGCAGAACGTTTTTGTGAATCTAAATATCGTTCAGGGTCTTCACCACCTTCTCCAGTGTTGCTTTTTCCGCCAACCTGCAAACAGAATAATTACGATCATAATTATTCTAAAATATTATATTTGTATAAATTATTCTGTTAGAATAATTACTTTAAACCAAACCATAGATGGTTTGGTTTAAAATAATTATTATAATTCTGCATAAAATAATCAATATGATTTTAATAATTACAGGACGTTAATCCAAAAAATAATAATACCTTATTCATGGCGATAGCAAGAGTTTGATGGGATTCCAAGCTAATGGACCCGAAACTCATAGCCCCAGTAGCGAACCTTTTAACGATTTCCACAGCTGGTTCGACTTCCGACAAAGGTAACGGTTGATCTAAAGTCCTTAATTCAAGGCGCCCTCTCAACATGCAGTTGCGAACTGATTCCATCGTCGATTCTCTGAATTTTTCGTAAGCATTCTGATTTTTGTTCACGGAGGCTTCCTGAAATGTTTACGTTTGTTAAAAAAGGTTTTAAGGATAAGTATTTAATGTAGTCTACTCACAGAGACCCTGAAATGAGAAAAATCCTTGTGAAAAAAATTCTTAAAGACTTATACCTGAAGGGCGGCAATGCTTGCTGGTTCATTCAAGTGTTTTTCCCCACCGGCTCTCCAATGGTACATTCCGATGTCGCGGAGAATTAACGAGTCGGGGGCCGCTGAGTATGTATTGTTATATCGGTCGAAAGCTTCTGCCCCCAAGAGGTCAAAGCTGACGCCGCCTAAGCGAGATGGTGTTCCTGAATAAAAATATTCAAATATAAAAATAATTGTTCATATTATGTTCATATTATGTCAATTAAAATTTGTTATTATTAGTTTTATTTTTTAATTAATTATTTAATTTACTTATTTATTTAGATGTTATTTAATTCATTTAGTTATTTATTTAGTTATTTAATTAATTTAGTTAATTATTTAATTGACTTATTTATTAATTATTATCTAATTTATTTAGTTATTTATTTAATTTCATTAATTTCGTTTTTATCATAAGAACCTTACCTCGGAAACATTTGTCGACGACGTCCTCGGACAAACCGACAGCTTCGAAGATCTGAGCCCCCTTGTACGACTGCAAAGTGGAAATCCCCATTTTCGCCATGACCTTGTTTATGCCTGTTTGCAGGGCTTGCGCGTAATTCTGGAAGATTATGTCATCAGTTAAATTACTATCAAGTATACCAGAGTCACGGAGACTGGAAGCTAACTCAAGGGCCAAGTAAGGGCAGATCGCGTCCGCTCCGTATCCTAAAAGGACACAAATGTGGTGGACTTCTCGGGCTTCCCCGGTCTCGACAACGAGGGCCACCTTCATTCGAGATCTGGTTTCTATCAAGTGGTGGTGGGTAGCGCCTGTTTGACAAAAGGAGAATGATTGGAATAGTCATAATATTAAAGCTTAGTGTGTGCATTTTGAACCGTTCTTATACAGTTGAATGTTTTTTTTTCTTGGGAATTTGGTCCTTGATTTAAAAAAAAAGTATTATGTTTGAAGATTACATTTTTTTATTTCTTCTCTACTTATGTTTCGACCTTTGACTTCTTCGGGAGAAATACAATTTTTTGTATAAAATTAATAATTATGAAAGAAGATACATTTTGTTATTTTTCTTAGTTAAGAACTACATGCTTTTTTTATGTGAAAGCCTTAAGGTTATACCACATATATATATATATATATATATTATATGTGATTATACTACTATGTATTATTATGGCTTTACCACATATGTGGTTTTACTCACATTCTTCAAAACGGGTTTGAAACTTATTTTAAATATTAAAGGGGTTTGAAACTTGTAACTTTTCCCAAGAAAAACAAAGCCATTCTACATAATATTAAATATAAAAATTATAATATTAATGTATTAAAACTTTTTTTTTGTTTATGGCATTAAGATATTATATTAAAAATTCTGTTTATTAGTGTTCCATTCCGTTATTTCTTGTAGACCTTTCCTCTTTAATTGTTGTGAGCTTCTTCTGAATATTAGTTTAGCTCTAAAATTTATTACAAGGGGCATTATATAAGACATATTGATTATATATAAGACATATTGATTATATATAAGATATATCGATAAATGTAAAGTTAGTAATATTATTTAACCACTTAATGCACAATATTTTTATTAGTTAGGGGTAAAAAAAAATCAATTTTTTTTTGTGCAGAAACTGATAATTTATATTACTGTTAATAAGTTTATGCCGAAAAAGATACATTAAAAGATTAATTCTGTGTGATATATCTTGAAACACGGCACAACACAAAGTCCAACATTGCATTCACCGCACCAATACCTCGTCTCTTTTTTAATTTTTTTCCCACTCGTGTCCTTTTTTGAACAACATACTGTGCAGTTTCTGTACGGAACAGCCTTTTTTCTGTCGGGGGTATAAAATCGGGAAAATGTCTTTCCGTTAATCGTAATGGTCCGGGATGCTTTGGTCGCCCAAAACATCCTTTCTTCTGATTTTCTAATTATTCCTTGCATAATATTGATACATAAAAAAATTTGTATCTCATCTATTGTTATTGGCGGCAAAACGTCGGAAGATTTTCTCGGCTCTTGTTCTGCATAACGGTTAGTTTCGGAGACCAATAAATTTACTAGATCGTTATCAAAAAATAATTGAAAGTAATCCAAGACTTCAAAATTATATATATACGGAGTTGTAATATTTGAACGAACAGAATATGTTGTGTCCGTGACGTTCACGGAGCTGCACAATTCTGCAAGTATATGCCACCCGTGTATGTCACGGAGCTGTGCATTAAGCGGTTAAAAACAATAAAATTCGATGTCAAATTAAATACTTGGCTTGCAATTATCAACAAATAATTACAAACAACATATTAAAAAAAAATTGTTTTTCTAATAAGGGAACACTAATAATTAGAATTTATTTTCAATATCAGACCTTAATCTTATTAAAATTTTTTTTTTAAATATATTAAATAAAATACCACATTAAATATAAGGTCATTAAAATTAAACCACTAAATAATATTAATGATAATATTAATATATAATAACAATAAAAATATTAAAAGTAATATATAAATGTGAAGAATATATAAGATCAATAATATTGAAAATTTTGAATAATTAACTGAATATTTTAATTTAAATGCATACCTAAAGCAAGCAGGCTGCTAACAGGAATCCGGCCGGGACCTCCCTTCCTATCGGACAAAATAAGCACCTGATGATCCTTACTAGCCTTCTCAGCCTCCTCGCAGATTCTCTGCAAAGCCGTGGCTAAACCCGAGGGCCCAGCAGAAGCCGGGAAAGTGCAATCGATCACATGAGTCTTCCAACCTCGATGTTTCGTCAACTTGAAGACTTCGATGTCACCAATCGAAACGACTGGTTGCCTTAACCATAATCGGTGAACTTGCTTTGAGCTCGGTTGCAAGATGTTAGCTTCTGGGCCAATCGGACATTGAAGAGACATGATGACCTTTTCTCTAAAGGGATCTATTGGCGGGTTTGTTACTTGGGCGAAGAGTTGTTTAAAATATTCGTAGCTAAGTGGAGCAAATTGGGAGAGGCATGCTAACGGGACGTCGTTGCCCATGCTGCCTAAAGCTTCTTTCCTATAAAAGTTAGAATAAATAGATAGTTAGATTTAAAACACAACATAAATAAATAATAATATTAAGAAGGAATAAAATAAGTATATAACTAATAAAAGAAAATAAAACAAAAATAAATAATAAAAAAATAAATAAATATTAAAAAAATAAATAAATAAATATCAAAAAAATAAATAACAAAAAAATAAATAAATAAATAACAAAAAAATAAATAAATAAATAACAAAAAAATAAATAAATAAATAACAAAAAAATAAATAAATAACAAAAAAATAAATAAATAAAATAATAAATAAATAAGAGATATAATAGATATAGATATAAAAAAATTATAATTTTTATGAGTGAAAGGAAACGTACTTGTTATTAATCATAGGCAAAAGGAGCAAATGGATTGTTTCAGTAGAATATCCATAAAGCTGCAGCCTCTTATCCACCAAACCACTTTGTTCGTATTTTGGTTGTGGCGAATGTCCTGCTTCAAGATGGGCCTTACGGAAGTCGTCCATTGTAATCTAGATAAACGTAGACATGAAAACAAAATTAAAAAATGTTATTGCAGTTTATCACGCCATAAAAACAAATAAACTTGAGTAACACATAAAATAATATTAATTTGGTTATTCACACAAATTAAGTGCAGCGTTGTCGTGTCACAGTTAGTTAAACTCGGCAGTTAAAAAAATACAAACAATGTACAAATAAGAATATGGTACAAATAAGAATAAGGTACAAATAAGAATAAGATTACGGAGATGTGGATTCGTAATACCGATCCCAGGTAATAATTTATACAAAAAGAAACACATAAAAAGCGGAAATGTGAATAGAATAGAGAGTTGTTACAAATATGTGTTTTACTTCTAATACCACAACCACTCACCATCTGATGACGCCATTATTTACATGCAAAATGGACAAAAAAAATTACATTAATATGTAGAACTGCAACCTAGCTACGTATACATCAAAAATACATTATTATAGTACAGTTTCAAAACATTTTTAAATAGCAGGATATTTGAAATGCAGTTGAATTTTAATTTGTATGTTTAATTAAATTAATTTAATTCAATTAATTGAATTGAATTAATTAAATTAATTTAATTCAATTAATTGAATTGAATTAATTTAATTAAATTAATTTAATTGAACTAATTTAATTGAATTAATTTAATTGAATTAATTTAATTGAACTAATTTAATTGAATTAATTTAATTGAACTAATTTAATTGAATTAATTTAATTGAATTAATTTCATTCCTTAAAATAATATTTTTTTCAGTAATATTGGACTACATTTCAATTTAGCATAAATTTATGAACAATGTTATGAAATGTTCATACCTGTTCTTTGAGCCAATTAGTGTGTGGCCGAGAGACTGCAATTTGTTTTTTTAGTTCAATGTCGAGGATGAACTTCTTGTCTTGCGTGTCAACTAGCAACATTCTTCCAGGTTTAAGTCGGCTTTTTAACACGACATGAGATGGGTCGATTTCATATACTCCAACCTAATCAAAAATGATTAAATAAGTAAGATTAACACACATAAAAAAACATAATAATAAAGATATTATGTAATATATAAACAGAAAAAGTAATGTATACATAGAAAAAATAACGTATAAATAGAAAAAGCAATAAATAAATAGAAAAAGTAATATAATTAATAGAAAAAGTAATATAATAAATAGAAAAAGTAATATAATAAATAGAAAAAGTAATATAATAAATATAGAAAAAGTAATATAATAAATAGAAAAAGTAATATAATAAATATAGAAAAAGAAATATAATAAATAGAAAAAGTAATAAATAGAAAAAGAAATAAATAAATAGAAAATGTAATAAATAAAAAGGATAATTAAAGAATGAATTAAAGCGTCTCCTTACCTCACTAGCCATAATCATCATATTGTCTTTAGTAAGATAAAATCGTGAAGGTCTCAACCCGTTCCTATCTAAAACAGCCCCGATGAAGCGGCCATCCGTAAAAGAGATCAAAGCAGGTCCATCCCAAGGCTCCATGCTGCAAGAAGCCCATTTGTAGTAATTACGTTTTTCTTCAGACATAGTCGGGTCATTTTGCCAAGCCTCTGGTACCATCGTCATCACAGCTTCCGGTAAGTTTCGCTTTCCTGCGTGAACAAGAAATTCCAAGACACAATCTGCTGACCCACTATCGGATAAATTTGGCTCTACAACCGGGTACAGGGTCTTTAGTTTGTCCCCGAATTCGTCGCTTTTCATTACACCTTCGCGAGCCTTCATGTAATTGACGTTTCCTCTCAACGTGTTAATTTCTCCATTATGAGCGAGCATTCGCAAAGGATGGGCCCTTTCCCAGCTGGGGAAGGTATTAGTGGAGAATCTCGTGTGAACGAGGGTTAAGTATGTGAGGAACATTGGCTCGTTCAGGTCGGGGAAGTATGTCCAAAGTTGATCGGATGTTAGCTGTCCTTTGTAGACGATTACCTTTCGGCTTAATGAGCACACGTAGAATCTTTTTCCTGGGGAAGGAATTGTGTGAGTGGCCCTTTTGCGTAGCATGAAGATTTGTGTGTCGAAGTCGTGATCGGGTATTTGTGCCTTCGGGACTACAAAAACCTAGGTGAAAAAAAAAACAAAAAAATAAAATAGAAAAAATCAAGTTGATAAGAATGAATCAATTATTTGTAACTAAGTACATTAGATAAATTTTTATATAGCTTTATTCACTTTATTCATTTTTAATCCTTTGGCTACTAGCACCTCGTAAAATTACAATCTCTACATCACAAACTTTAACTTAGAATGATCATTTGAACAAAATATTCATCCATGCCTATAGTAGGAATATGGACTAATATAGGCAACCAAACTTACAACCGCTTATACACGCCCCTGACGTAAATTTCAAAATTATATTTTAGTGCTACGTTATAAACATTTTACAGTGATATTATGGAATTTACATGAAAATTTGTTTGTTTAGAGGCTCATTCATATAAGATACTAAAGATTATCCGAATCCTTTAATCTAATTAATATGAACATGAAAACAATTTTTGATTCTCCTGTACATAAAAAAATTTAGCAGTTAAGGGGTTAAAATAATAAATACCTGTCTCATGAAGGGTTCCGAGTTTCGAGCCACCTGACCGATTGTCGCGCTATCCGTCGGAACGGTGCGCCAAGCCAAAACAGAGAGTCCCAATTCAGCCGCCAATTTCCCGAATTTGTCTTCGGATTCTTGATGGTGTTGCTTGTCGAGGAAGAAAATTCCTGTAGCATATTTGCCGTTGTCGGGCAAGGTGACACTGTGGCCATCTCTGAAATTACATTTATATAAATTAAGAAAAAATAGAAAACAAAAATTATGGTTTCTAATAATATAAATTTTTAATAATATAGTTCTTAATAATATAATTTTTAATAATATCATTTTTAATAATATCATTTTTAATAATATCATTTTTAATAATATAATTTTTAATAATATAATTTTTAATGATATAATTTTTAACAACATAACTTTTAATAATATAAATTGTCGAAAAAAATAGTTTTAAAATATAAATAGGATTCTTAAAATAATTTTTTTTAAATATTTAAACGTCGAAAAATAATTCAATGCAACAATAGACAAAAGTGGATTTGTGCGTCACGCGAATACATTAATCAGTCTCGCAAGAGCTTTAACAACAGGAAGAGGCTGCAATCCAAATATAATATTGCGTAATACCTTATTAAAGCAAGCTTTATTTTTAAATTTGATCCATACGATCAATTCGAATGGCCATGAATTATTTAATCTGCATATTGAATAGAAATGTAATAAAAGTTAATGAGTGCATCATTGCATGTGCAGGAAGATGGATAAATTGATGCAATCTTCAGTATTCTATTTTGGGCTTCAAATATACTATCGTTTAACTATTTATACTATTAAAGAATTATTGTTATTATTATATAAATAAATTATTATATAAATAAATTATTATGTAAATAAATTATTATATAAATAAATTATTATATAAATAAATTATTATATGAATAAATTTTTATATGAATAAATTATTATATACGTACTTATATTTTTTTAATCCCTTAAATCACTGAATGCAATTACTAAACTTTGCAATTACATCTGGATATAAAAATTGGATTATAAATACATAGATTAGATAGCTATTAAATAATGTTAAACGTGTTTTCTCGATTCTGGAGATTACCAGTAATAAAGATAAGGTGTATATAGTAAGTGTGTTTACAGATTATTTAAGACAACAAATTATGTCTGTGAGTCTGAGTGGGTAGATGTCTAGACATGTTTGCTATTGACATCGATAGAAATATATATTTTATACAATAGGTTCTTTTTGAGCTTTGTTTTTACCATTTTTTTGAGTTTTGTTTTTACCGTTTTGTTTAAATAATATTTTTGGCCTTATTTTTAATCTTTTTTTTTGTAGGAATTAATATTTTTTATGGCTTTAGATACTTACTTTAGAACTGCTGAGTAGAACTCGTGGGGTATGGCAACTAGGATCCCTGCACCATCACCAGTATCGTTATCGCAGGCGCAAGCACCTCTATGGTTCATAGAAATCGAGAGCCGTTGGGCATCTCGGACAATTTTGTGGGTTCTTCGCCCATCGATGGATACTATAAAACCGACTCCGCAAGCCTCCTTTTCGAAACTTGGATCGTATAGCCCTTGCTTAGGTGGCAGTTGCCACGGTTCCGCCATTAATCCCAATGAGGACCTGCAAAGAAAGAAATTAAGTATGAAACAAAGTTGGTTTAATTAAAAATAATTAATATTTAAATTGAAATAAATAACATAAAATAATAAATAAAATAATTAAAGAAATAATATAATTAGAGAAATAATATAATTAAATAAATAATATAATTAAATAAATAATATAATTAAATAAATAATATAACTTAATATATAATATATTTTAATAATAAATAAATAAATAAATAAACACAATATGTATTCATTGGTTTAAATCCCTTGAATTTGACCCACATTCAAAAAATATAAATCTATTTGTCCAAACAGTTCCCATTAACTGTCTAAAATTAGCTTTAGTAGCTTAAAACTTAACCCCGTTTTAGTCCCCTTAATGAGTTTATAATTACCCAAGGGTCCATTCAGCAAATATTGACAATGCCACCAGAATATTTAGCGCCTAAACTCACTATTATAAACTTTGAGGTGTTCTGTGTTTAACGTTAAAAGCACACAAAGGTGCTTAAAACAAATTGATCATCGAGTGAATTGATTATAGCGCCATTGATTAGAGTGAATTTATTATCGAGTAAAACGATCATGAAGAGAATTGCTCATAAAGAGAATTGCTCATAAAGAGAATTGATGATCAACAGAATTGATCATCGCTTAAATATTCACGATAAGCAGCATAGTATCATTAATGAAAAACTAAACGAAAGGGTAATTATCAGAGAAAGCGCTTGAACAATAATATGAGACGATAAGATAAAAATTGGTCATAAGCAGCAGTCGTTTCTTTCCGAGAAATTTTAATAATAAAATATGCTTATTTATTAAACGCTTTTATTTCACTTGCGAATGCGATCGAACTCCTCGTTTGAATAATCACATTGTCCTTAAAGAATGGCTCGTAAACGGAATACTTGGAGATGTGAATCATGAATGTGTTGATGTGAATGTGAATGATATTTTGTTTTTTTTAGAGAGAGTAAATTTTCAGGTAAAGAAGAAAATGGACGCTATTAATAAAATTAAATAAATAATATTAAAAAAATTAAGTAGATAATATTAAAAATAAGTAAATAATATTAAAAATAAGTCGATAATATTAAAAATAAGTCGATAATATTAAAAATAAGTAAATAATATTAAAAAGAAGTAGATAATATTAAAAATAAGTAAATAATATTAAAAATAAGTAGATAATATTAAAATAAGTAGATAGTATTAAAATAGATAGTATTAAAATAAGTAGATAGTATTAAAATAAGTATAGATATTAAAAATAAGTAAATATTATTAAAAATAAGTCGATAATATTAAAAATAAGTAAATAATATTAAAAATAAGTCGATTGAAAAACAACGTAATTGGTTATAAATTGCACGCTTACTGTACATCAATTTACCTAATGTTCATAAAAAGCGATTTTTATTGTCCTTTAAATTACTGTTGCCATTAATAGTACATTGTTATCGTTTTATTGTGAGAACTAGAATATGCACAATATAATGTGGTGATATTTAAAGTAAAAAAACAACAAACTGAATATTGTAAAAAAAATAAGTGATATAAAAATAGTAATAATAAGTGCTATAATAATAATAATAATAAGTGCTATAAAAATAAATACGAATCAAATTTCTGGCAGTACGGTTTATTATTACTCGTTATCAGGAATTTTTACCCGATTAAACTGAGCAACCTTTTATAGCTCTAAGGCCACTCGCTTGTTTAGTCACCAGACCTAATTGCAGCATTCTCTAAAAAAGATTGGATCTAAATTGGCTGTCAATAACAGAGTGTTCAATAATAATGAACGTGTAGGAACGACATTGCCTTGCTAATAGACCTTTGATGGATATGTTTATTCATAAATGTGCGCAGGTATTAATAAAATCTATTTACCATCACACGTTTAATGTGGTTTATAATGTTCGCTGTGTAATGATAATGATCGATCAAAATGATATATTGAGGATTCGATATAGGTGTCTTTATATATCAAAGTTTGCCAGGACTTTAGTTAATGTAAATGTATATGGTATATACTGGTAGTGCATATATCTATAGGCCTATATATGTACTACCTGTATACTACTTATGTACATATGTATATGTATGTATTTGTGTGTGTGTGTGTGTGTGTGTGTGTGTGTGTGTGTGTGTGTGTGTGTGTGTGTGTGTGTGTGTGTGTGTGTGTGTGTGTGTGTGTGTGTGTGTTACTAAATAATCATTGTTTCTTTTACCATTGTTTCCTTCACCATTGTTGATACATGACAAAACATCATATTTCTAACTGATTAAAATTCAAGCAAAAAATCGCGAAAACTTTACAAGAAACGAATTGGAAAGATGACTATTTAACTTGTTTTCACATTTTTGTTCTTTTTTTAGCGATTAATGTCAATTTTTTAAAAGAATATAAAAATAATTTAGACCACGAACTGAGCAATGAAATGACTTTGACATTTAACAAACAAAAACTGTTGCCATGGTTACCTATGACTACCAATCGTATTGTTCCTATTAACATAGAGCTATTAATCAATAATGGACGAAATTAAAGTTACCTGTAATAGTTACAGGTTCCTGTAAGTCTTAATTGTTGTTTTAAACAATGTGCAATAATATAATGTGGTAATACGTTGTCTAATTACTCGCAGAGAAAGTATAGTGATCATCCGAAAAAATTTTTTTGAGATTTTGATGATTCTCCACGTTTTGAACGATTTTGAGTCGATTTGGCCCTTTTTTGCTTTTTTTTGTCTGCCTGTCTGTGTGTATGTGTGTGTGTGTGTGACTGACAGATATGTAATTTTATCAGAACTGTCCAACCGGAAGTAATCTTTTTTATCTATTTTTTTAAATATGCATGTGTGTATAATAGCAACTTATTCAAAAATCGCTCTGAATCCTAATGTGAATCTGTCTTATCTTGTCTAGTGCAACTTAGAAATATGCGAGAAAGTCGAGTGGAGACCACTCCATATTTTTTTAATTTTATTTTAATGCTTATATACTTAATGCTTATACTTAGGCAATAAACCAACAAATTGATAAATATGCATAACATGCATGGGAAGTTGCCAAAAAGGAGACGTTCTACAAGATTGAATAAGTAAATCAACTTTGCGGTGTGAACGTAGCCAAACAATGTATCAAAAAAATCAGGAATTTGGATCTCCTCGTTGGACTTTGGATTTGCCACATTTTTTTGGCAAACTTTACAGGTTTCCAGACTTTGGTAGTCAAGTTTAATTGAATGAAAAGTTTCCTTTGTGGTCATTATAGTTCTTAATATGAGTAGGTTCTTGTATGTAGTAATAACAATAAAAATAAAATAATAACAATAATAATAATAATAAAATAATAATAATAATATAATAATAATAATAAAATAATAATAATAAAATAATAATAATAAAATAATAATAATAACAATGATGATAATAAAATAATAATAATAATAACAATGTCGATAATAAAATAATAACAATAACAACGATTTGCGTCTTGTAATTTTTTACGTAGCTGTTTCGCATTAACTTTAAAATAAATCAGTAAACACACAGGATGCCATTATTTAAACGTGGCAGTTCAGCCGATCACATTAACGAGCTGAAAACCATAAAATCGCAATAAAATTAAATACCAATCCGTTATGTAACAGATAGTTCACAGAAGGCACTATGCTTTTGTGCTGGTTGTTATTAGAACATAATATTAGAGCCAGCTCAAGGCCCATCAGTCCAATTACTAGGAAGTTTCAAAGTATGTCCTAATTGGACAATTTTCGTCCTTTTACGGATTCAGTTGCACCTCACGTGCTGAAACATTTGTTTGTTTGCCTGGTTAATTTGCTTTTAATGAATGGCATGATTCCGGTTTTGAATTTCGCTGCAATAACAATAATTTACGAAATTAATAGGATTGGGAAAAATTGGGCGCATTGTGCACGTGGGGCCTTTTATTTGCTTCTATTTTAGGAAGATGTGTTGCGCATTAGCAATTTATTAAATTAATAACTACGGGTCGCTTTGATGTCTTTTTGATTATCTTCCAAGCTATAGATAGATGTGATGTATTATCGTTCGTTTGATCTGAAGGGTTTCTAGGATTCTAATATTCAAGGTTTCTGATATTCAAGGATTCTAATATTCAAGGATTCTAATATTCAAGGATTCTAATATTCAAGGATTCTAATATTCAAGGATTCTAATATTCAGGATTCTAATATTCAGGATTCTAATATTCCAGGATTCTAACATTCAAGGACTCGGGAATGTCACCAATGATTTTATTTAGTATTTTAGATGAGGAAACATTTTATAATATTTTATTGATTAGAATATTAATAAGCACGTCAATACTATTAATAATCACATCAATACTATTAATAATAATATTAATAAGAATAATAATGAAAATAAATCGTCGTAGAATCTCATGTTTAACAAGTGCGAATATATATGGCGAATTTATTTCTGTTTATAATTTCCACTTGTTAGGTATTTGTTATCTCTGATAGACGAAACATGAGCCCAGTGAATGACATTGACGAATTTCTGCACTCAATAAAATAATGTTATGTACGTATGTATATGCATATATCTGGAAATCATTGTTTGTTCACGTGTTTCTATGTTTATAAGTGTTGGATGAATGAATTATGGGATTATGAAATTAAAGATATATAGAAGCTATAAAACTTATAAAAGCTATAGAAGTTATAAAAGCTATAGAAGCTATAAAAGCTATAGAAGCTGTATATAGCTGTATAGCTGTAGAAAAAGTCAATGATTATAATCATAATAATTATTAATTCGTCACTTATTATTTCTATTGCCACTTTTTGTTTATTTATTCTGCCAGAGGCAAATATGTGTATTTATAGAATGCAACAAGTTTGCCTTGTACTCAATAGTAATTTTTAAAATTTATTTTGGTAGAGTACTTCTTAAATACTTTTATATGCGTATATAGTGACCGAGCAATGTAAACAAAATTAATTCGAAAAACATATAACGTAAATATACAAAGAGTATATAACATAAAAAAACCTTCATTATAGATTGACAATGAACTTGACACGACAACACTTCTTATTAGATAAGGAGTGTCACAAATATAACGCATGAATATGTAATAATTCAATACATGTCGATCTTTTGAGGTCGCTCGCGTTTTCCGTTATGTTTATAAATAAAATTACCTTTACCTTCAATTTGGGGCGATTTGGTCGAACTTGAGCGTTCAATTAGTCAAATCAAGTCATTGAACTTCACCCAGATTTTGGGTTTATAGTAAACATTGTTGTTTGTACGTAAGTTTCATTTCATTTCATCCATAAAGTTCGAGATAAACATTTCGTAATGTATTAAGTTGATTAATAAATCAATATTATTAAATTAACATTATTAAATTAATATTAGTAAATTAACATTATTAAATTAACATGATGAAATTAATATTAGTAAATTAACATTATTAAGTTAACATGATGAAATTAATATTATTAAATTAACATTATTAAATTAATGTTATTAATAATTTGCATGTAGTTAATTAACGTAATACTTGTTATTCTTGGTACTGTATATACGAAAAAAATTGGCACTCGTGTTGGCGATAATTATTTTCAATTGTTTAGCGACAGCCAAGATTTAAGAATGCAAATTTAAATAGAATAAGCGACATAGTGCGAATATTGTGTAAAATGGTGTTTAGTGTTACGTCATTTTACTTGTAAATTTTATTTGTTTATGCATTAGAAAAACGTTAAGTGCGGTTTCGCTATGAAAACCTTTGGTGAATATTTCTTGCCTGATTTATCTCCTATAGGAGAAAATATATTTTCTCACCAGAATTTAATATTTCATGTATGATTAATAGGTTTGGTCTTATATGGGGTTTGGTCACAGTTTGGTATAGCAACCTAGGATATTACCATAGAATATTACGTTTAAACATGAATTCGTGTCTGTGGAAATATCGATATTCTCGTCCTCGGAATCCTTTCCTTTGTAACCTTCGTTCGGAGAATTAGGTTGAGTTTTGGGCATCCTTTTCCACGTTAAATAATCCATTAGGAGATTACTTAAATGGTGATGGCAATCCTTAAAAGGTTCTATTACTCGATGCCTGCGTGTCGCATCATGGAAAATTACCTAATGTTAGAGTAGAAAATTTTCTTTGTATTCAATTAGAAACGATTTCTATACCTATAATGTTGGTATATAGCCTACATAATATAGATATATACTATAGGTATATAATATAGGTACATAATATAGGTATATAATATAGGTACATAATATAGGTATATAATATAGGTACATAATATAGGTACATACTATAGGTATATAATATAGGTATATACGCAGAAATATTTCGGGGATATCTCCTGTAATATCAACATCTATAAATTAATAGTTTGTTGATTTAGTATTATTCTCTGTGATAGTGTTATATATATAATCTCCCTTGTATGAGATATGTTGTATTATGTAAATGAATAAAGCCAATTTAGGAGCAAAGGGTTAATCCTCATATACGGTTAATACGTATATGGTTAATCTTAATTTGTCAGTCTCTAATAATTCTGATTCCATCAGTTACGTATGTACGCGAAAGCATACATAATGGATGTCTCTCACTTACTTACAAATTCCTATGTATACGCTTTTGTTGTTTATTTGCGAGATTATTTGCATAATGGACTGTTGAAGGAAATTCCCCAGATTTATCCTGTGAATAAAGTTGTTCTTTCCCAGGAATTTGAGTGACTTGATAATTGTTTAAATAATGTTAAATATACAATAATAATTTATAAGTATAAATACTAAAATAATTTACATAACTAATAAAATAATTTATATAAATAATAAAATAATTTATATAAATAATAAAATAATTTATATAAATAATAAAATAATTTATATAAATAATAAAATAATTTATATAAATAATAAAATAATTTATATAACTCCAAATTCCAAAACTTCTTCCCAATGAAGACATGAATGTAAGACGATAATAAAAATCGAAGATCAAAATTGCACAAAAGAAAGATACGATATTTTCCAAATAAAACGACCATTCGCAATCCCATCTTCCGTCTTTACCCTTAAATTGCATTATTCTGGGTCAATTTCTCTCGAGCAAAAGTAATCCAACCCAAACGTTTGCCCTATTATATAAGCTGGTATCGATCAAGCAAAGTCGGGAAACTGAATTTTTTGCATCAATTTCAGTGCTACGTGAGCTGAGAAGGGTGCCCGAGCTTCTTTAAATTAATCTCCCTTCTTTAGAGGCTTGTCTTGTGTGTGCTTGGCATAACGCCATTTATCCCCTTTATTTTGCTTTGAACTTATCATTGAAGACTTTAGAAGGGGTTAAATACGCAAATTCTTTATTCTTTATATTCTGTTAGCTGTAGCTAAAAGTCTAGGCACGTATATGGAGTATAAGTATATATGTAGTATAGGTATATATGTAGTATCGGTATACCGGGTGGTCCTGGGTAGTGGGCCTATCAAATAACTCTTTTGTTGCTGCAACAAAATTTCAGACATTTGTTGTACACCAAAAATTGCATTTTTTGATGTATTGAACAACTTCATAGCACTTCCGGTTTGACCGGAAATAACATGAAATCTCTTATTTAGATAGGGAATC